>CM067170.1:154336140-154376191 GCA_034093135.1 Erigeron breviscapus | reverse complement strand
ATCGCTCCCTAAGTCTTTTAGGTGCCTACTTCTAGATGATGACTTGTAAGTGCACGTCTATGTCAATAGCAGTCTAGATTGTTTGGGCTTATATTTGTTATATGTCTTTGTAATGTGATTGTCATTAATGAACCGACAAGAACATTAAATGCATTGGTTAATGGTACAAGGATAAAGTCACATCAATATGACTTTATTCTTTTAACCAACCACCTTTACACACGTATGAACTTTGGTAAAGAACAAGTGGATTATTCTTTGGAAAGTGTGTAAAGGCAAAAGTCAATTCCTCGATATCAGTGTTCAGACTTGTAAGGTCTAGAACAAAGACAATCCCTCCAGTGTGCAGACCTGGTAAGACTTCCAGTGAACTCCGCCATTTGTCAGTCTTCTTTATTCTGACTTCAGTCTTTGACTTCAGTGAGAACGTCTTCAGTATAGTAGATCTGGACTAGGGTGAAGTCCAGTGAGCTAATCTGGAGAATACTCCAGATTTCTTATACAAGTATTTGCTCACTGGTCTTCCATTATTTCTGGACAAATCTTCAGAGGGACTCCAGATTCCAAGTCTGGAGTAGGTCCAGTAGAACACGTTTTTGGACAGATCTTCAGTAAGGCTCCAGTAGTCGAATCTGGAGCGAGTCCAGTAAATCTGGACCTAACAAGATTGATTAATTATCATTTGCAATGATTTATGCATTTGAACAGGAAATAAAGACGATGAAGATTTGAGTACAAAAGACTTGTCCAAGGATTTACAAGGAACAAAGGTATGGAATAAAAGTCTTAATTTAATTTAGGAAACAGAATCATAAAAAATTAAAACTAGAATTAAGGGATAGGCCTCCTATTATTGCGGTTATGGGAAGGTGGCTTGCTATTGATCCCCAACTTGCTTTCTTCAACTGCTTCATTTTCCCCAAATATCTGAGGATATTTGACTTTTAGCCACCCTAAAAAGCTTTTCAAATTGTTAACTTCTGCCTTTGTATCACTCAGTTCTGTTAGAAATATAAATATGGTGTTTAATTGTAAATTCTAGTATTGGAAGGGGTATTAGTGTTAAGTTAGTGATTAGTATAAATACCCCTCCCATAAGTCATTTATGACTAACCCTTGTATGATTGAAACCTTTTCACCCATAATACTATCCAAACTTTCCCTGACTCTCTCTCTACTTTCTCTCTCTAAAACCGCCATTGACACACACTAAAACACACACTAAAGCTCAAATTATACAAATAACAATTCCTTCTTCAAACTTACCATTTCTTTTAAAGTTTGATTTCTGGTGTCCATGACTGAATTTAAAAGACGATTAGCGCTTTTGATAGTTTCATTTTTGTACATGATTTCTGCTTCGTAGGCATCGGACAATCTTTCGATGATCTATGAAAATAAAATGAAAAAGTTTAGAAACCAATAAGAAATTAAAATATATGGTTAAAGTAAAAAAAAAACTTACTGAAATAGATCGCTCCCTAAGTCTTTTAGGTGCCCTACTTCTAGATGATGACTTGTAAGTGCACGTCTATGTCAATAGCAGTCTAGATTGTTTGGGCTTATATTTGTTATATGTCTTTGTAATGTGATTGTCATTAATGAACTTAGTATTATGCATAGAATACTAGATTAAGTTTAAGTATTGAATGTATAGTAAATCTGCTAAGTGTGAATTGCGAGATCGCAATTCACAAAGGATATGCGACCCCGTATTTGCAGGGTCAAATACGAGGCTAATCAAATAGGTAATACGACTCCGTATTTGCAGGGTCAAATACGAGGCCAATCACAGAATGTGACCTCGCATTAGTGACGGGCTGGGCTGGGTTTGCGAGGCCAACATGCTGAAGCCCATGTCGGGTGTTACCTATATAAACCGAATCCTAACAGAGTTTAGGGTTGAACATTTGTCGAAATATCAAGCAAGTATTGCAGGTTATAGTCGTCAAAGGTTGTTCCGCTAGCCCGAAGAAGATCTGCGAGGCCGCAGATGATCTAGGGGCTTTTTGTTGATCAGCAAGTTATTGTGAGGGATTCCGCACCTCAAGATAACTGGATAAAGCTATTGACGATCCGTACCAGGGGACTTACAATTGGTATCAGAGCCTCTTGGTTTAATACCGGAAGGTTATAGCTTGTTGGTGATAGACAACATCGGTTTAGGGTCGTCTAGCCGTGATTCTTTCACGGAGTTCTCGACCGAAAACATTAGTATTGAGATCTGGTCGTCTAGCCGTGATTTTTTTTATGGAGTTTACGACCGAAATCTTTATTTTTGAGATCTGATCGTGTGAAACTATATCATATTGTGTTTTCCTCCTTACACGCTTTATAGTGTTAAAGCCTTGTAACGATGAAAACATGATCTGATTAGTTTTGCATGTTGAGGCAGACCCAGATTCCTGGCTTTTCAGGTTGGGGATGAATTAGGGTTTCTGGAAAAGAAGAGCTGCTGTCGTTCGAATAAGATGTTGATCAGGAAGTTTTGCTACCTGGTAGAATTACGACCTCGCAATTGATTCTTAAATTGCGACCTCGTAAAGAACAAGTAAGTTGCGACCTCGCAATTGCTCAGAAATTGCGACCTCGCATATACAAGCAGCAGCAGTTCTAGTCCACACATTAAAGAGGAGTTCTTATGCGTTTCAAGTTGTTTAATCAGAAGACTTTAATCACAGAGTTGAAAAAGGTTATCTGAAGAAACATAGGGTAAGTTCCCGAGAGAAGACTCTTATGTTGTTGTTAAAGACTCTTATTTTGTTGTTGTTAAGACTCTTATGTTGTTTATTGTTGAAGACTCTTATGTTGTTGTTGTAAAAAAAATAAAAAATTTCCCAGGGTCTTAAAATGGGATGAAACATGAAGATTTGAAGTTTGGTAGCGTTCGAAAAATTTTAGGTCAATTTTCATCCGTTGTCGACGCGGATTTGGCGAAAAATTTTAGGAATCATCAAAATTTTCTTATGATCATGTTATCCAAAGTTTACATGGAATTCAAAGTTTCATGAGAACATATTTTGGCGGCAAAAATTTGGAGGGAAATCAGGAGTACCTTCTATACCCTATCTTGGCATAAGAAGATCTCATCAGATTTACAGAAAGGAGAGAGTAGTAGTCTGACAATTACAGCAGTCGAAGGTGTTTTGGGTATTAGGGTTTCGAATTCAAGAGTATTAAAGGTTTCAGCATCGTTTGTGACCCCGGGCTCGTATTACCTCATCCAGCTCTATTTACGACCTAGGTAGCTAATTACGACCTCGCCAGTTCAATTGCGACCTCGTATTTCATTTGTGACTTCGTGAGCTCTTTAAGACCTCACCAGTTCAATTACGACCTCGAGTAACTAATTGCGACCTCGTTTTTCTTTGCGACCTCGTAAACTTTTACGACCTCGTTTATTTTTGAACAGTTCGTGAACTTCACTAGCTCGAAGAAAATGACGTCTCAGTTACCCAGAAACTATCAAGCTTTGCTGATTCAATTAATTCTGATGGATCATGAAACCGGAAAGGCCAATTCACCCTCCAAAGTTGATAAACCTAGTATTGCTTCTGGAAAATCTCCAAGTGGAAGGATTACTGCCTTCTACAGTGGAGAGAATAACAAGATGAAGATGTCAACGGATTCTGATAGCAACTTGATGTATGTAACTTCTCCAGAATCAGCCATGGTAGTGCATAATGGGGTTCAGAATAGTAGTTCTCCAAGCTCGAGTTACACAGGGATGCCGATGAGCATAAGATCTGCTGAGGGACATTTGGGCATGCTCGCTTCATTTGTGTCTGCTCATGAAAAGTTAATTGGAGGAAAACTAACTGATCCTGATTTGGTTAGGGAGGATTACAAGCAAGTTGATCCTGATGATTTGGAAGAAATGGATCTGAACTGGCAATTAGCTATGCTAACCTTGAGAGTTCAGCGTTTCACAGATAGACCCGGAAGGAAGATTATGGATGGCAAAGTAGGGTTTTATAAAGCCAAAGTGAAGTGTTTTAACTGTGATGGTTTTGGACATTTTGCAAGAGAGTGTCAGAGACCAAGACGGGATAACAATTCAGCTACAGGCAGTCAGAACTTCAATCAGAGTGGTTCTATAGTGAGTCAGAATTCAGGACATCAATATGCTAATACTGGGAACCGAAGCTCAGGAGATACGGACAACTCGAGAGCTTTAGTTATTCAATCTGATGGTACTTATAATTGGGGTTCGACTAGTACCGATGATCAGAATCATGCATTCATGGCAATAATTCACGACCTTGATGAAGAAATGAACGATCTTGCTGATAATTCATTTGATCCTATGGTATGTGCCAATGCTCATGGTAGTGTTCATCTGAGGGTAGAAGAGGAACCTGAATCATCAGAACCAGTAAGAGCCGAGAACGAAGATGTCGTTGAAGCTGAGACGAGCTCTATGGCACATCTTGGGGTTGTTGAACATAAGGAGCCACTAAGGAGAACTAAAGGGTTATGTTATATGTCAGTTCCAGAAGTGCACTAGTTTAATCACAGGGATGAAGAAATTGGTGTTCTTGAGGAAGTAGACATCAGTGGATGTTTGTGTTAGGGGAGAGATTGGAATACATAACAGCAAGTAAATCCTCATTCACCGGCTCTGGCTATCACGGTTAGATTTTCCTTTATACTCTCATAAAGACAGATTGTTAATCCACCTTATCCATAACCAATAATCCTGTTAAGCACAGTAGGACTAAGCACATAGACATAAGGTTTCATTTTATTCGTGATTGTGCTGAAAAGAAATTAATAGTCCTAGAAAAAGTGCCAAGTGACTTTAATTTAGCTGATCTGTTCACTAAGGTTTTTGACCGAACTCGTTTCGAGTTGTTAGTCCAATTGATTGGAATGAGAAATCTCTAGTGACAGTGTCTCTCAAAAGGAACTTTGTAAAATGAGTCAGTGTTTGTGTCATAATGTATGTGTGTCATATAGTGTCAGAAAAACAAAATAAAAATGAGAAAAATCAGAAAAGAAAAAGAAAATAATAAAAAAAGTGCCAAGTGACTTTAATTTAGCTGATCTGTTCACTAAGGTTTTTGACCGAACTCGTTTCGAGTTGTTAGTCCAATTGATTGGAATGAGAAATCTCTAGTGACAGTGTCTCTCAAAAGGAACTTTGTAAAATGAGTCAGTGTTTGTGTCATAATGTATGTGTGTCATATAGTGTCAGAAAAACAAAATAAAAATCAGAAAAGAAAAAGAAAATAATAAAAGGAGTAAGGTCACTGCATCAAGACGATTAGACGTGACGATACTTTAGCTTTTAAGCCTACTTAATTGTACTTTAAATTGCTCAGTTCATTGATACCATTATATGATGTATCGATAGGCACAAAGTACCAAGGTTTCCTTATAATCTGAACTTAATATATACAATGTTCTTATGGGAAACGTATTCAGATATATGGCTGAGAATGCTTGTTCTTAAAATAGACAAGTCCTTTAAATCTTATGAAAGATCTTGCATTGTAATTATGTATATTTGGTCTTTATAAAGAAGGTCTCGGGTACATATATGTATATGTATTGTTTTTTCCGGATGTATATTTGTGACAAGATATGCAAATATCTAATAAAACTATAAATCTGTTGAAAATATGAAACTAATGTGGCCTTTGAGATTCGAACAAGTAAGTCCTTGGGGTGTCTTTGTATACCTAGCCTACCTAAAGCTTCCAACTTGGATAGGTTGTCAGAAAGTTCGCTACACGGGTCTCATCGAAAGTCACGGGTTTTCATAAGTGCTTAAAAATAATGTCACAAATATGCAAGTACTTGGCATTATGCAATGTTGAGTATATTTCGGTACGTGAGTCAAGTTAAGTCACTTTGCGCGTGAGGAATCACCGACCTGTCACCGCTGACTTGATTCTTAAAGACTTTCTCACTTTATTCACCAAATGTCTTAATCTTAGTGCTTGTGTCGATTGTGGGAGTGTATCTGAATATGGGGCACATAAGTTCGCAAACATGATTAAGTGACATATTAGGCTACTCGGGCTCATGGTGACTGTCCTTGGCCAGGGTATGTCGAAAGTGTCACAAACCAAAAAGGAGACTGGAAGTACCGAGTGTTTAAGAGGACAAACATATTGGTAATCGTTGATGGATCACTGTTCATAACTAATAATAACAGAATTATTTCTCACTAGTGGGCTTATGTAACATGCTAGTCTGATCTAATCAGCAGTAACTTTAGCTCTTATATGTGTGTGTTATTCGTTTATGTTTAGTGTGTGTGTGTGTGTGTGTGTATTATGTTTTTCGTGAAATGTTTAACTTTGTTTGTAATTGTATTGTTTAAATAAAAGTTCCTATTGCACGAGAGACAGAGTCAGTATAGAATCTAGTTTCCAAGAGGACTCAACTACGTTCTTATGGAACAGTGAATAAACGAGTAGGGTAGTTAAGCAATAGTGTTGTGATCAAAAGCTAAAAGAAAGTATGTCACATTAACAGAATATAGGTTTAAGGAAAAGAACACAGAGTTGTTGATTTCAATAAACAAATATTGAGTTACATGGTGACTGTCCTTGGCCAGGGTATGTCGAAAGTGTCACAAACCAAAAAGGAGACTGGAAGTACCGAGTGTTTAAGAGGACAAACATATTGGTAATCGTTGATGGATCACTGTTCATAACTAATAATAAGAGATTTATTTCTCGCTAGTAGGCTTATGTAACATGCTAATCTGATCTAATCAGCAGTAACTTTAGCTCTTATATGTGTGTGTTATTCGTTTATGTTTAGTGTGTGTGTGTGTGTGTGTATTATGTTTTTCGTGAAATGTTTAACTGTTGTTTGTAATTGTATTGTTTAAATAAAAGTTCCTTGCACGAGAGACAGAGTCAGTATAGAATCTAGTTTCCAAGAGGACTCAACTACGTTCTTATGGAACAGTGAATAAACGAGTAGGGTAGTTAAGCAATAGTGTTGTGATCAAAAGCTAAAAGAAAGTATGTCACATTAACAGAATATAGGTTTAAGGAAAAGAACACAGAGTTGTTGATTTCAATAAACAAATATTGAGTTACATGGTGACTGTCCTTGGCCAGGGTATGTCGAAAGTGTCACAAACCAAAAAGGAGACTGGAAGTACCGAGTGTTTAAGAGGACAAACATATTGGTAATCGTTGATGGATCACTGTTCATAACTAATAATAAGAGATTTATTTCTCGCTAGTAGGCTTATGTAACATGCTAATCTGATCTAATCAGCAGTAACTTTAGCTCTTATATGTGTGTGTTATTCGTTTATGTTTAGTGTGTGTGTGTGTATTATGTTTTTCGTGAAATGTTTAACTGTTGTTTGTAATTGTATTGTTTAAATAAAAGTTCCTTGCACGAGAGACAGAGTCAGTATAGAATCTAGTTTCCAAGAGGACTCAACTACGTTCTTATGGAACAGTGAATAAACGAGTAGGGTAGTTAAGCAATAGTGTTGTGATCAAAAGCTAAAAGAAAGTATGTCACATTAACAGAATATAGGTTTAAGGAAAAGAACACAGAGTTGTTGATTTCAATAAACAAATATTGAGTTACATGGTGACTGTCCTTGGCCAGGGTATGTCGAAAGTGTCACAAACCAAAAAGGAGACTGGAAGTACCGAGTGTTTAAGAGGACAAACATATTGGTAATCGTTGATGGATCACTGTTCATAACTAATAATAAGAGATTTATTTCTCGCTAGTAGGCTTATGTAACATGCTAATCTGATCTAATCAGCAGTAACTTTAGCTCTTATATGTGTGTGTTATTCGTTTATGTTTAGTGTGTGTGTGTGTATTATGTTTTTCGTGAAATGTTTAACTTTTGTTTGTAATTGTATTGTTTAAATAAAAGTTCCTATTGCACGAGAGACAGAGTCAGTATAGAATCTAGTTTCCAAGAGGACTCAACTACGTTCTTATGGAACAGTGAATAAACGAGTAGGGTAGTTAAGCAATAGTGTTGTGATCAAAAGCTAAAAGAAAGTATGTCACATTAACAGAATATAGGTTTAAGGAAAAGAACACAGAGTTGTTGATTTCAATAAACAAATATTGAGTTACATGGTGACTGTCCTTGGCCAGGGTATGTCGAAAGTGTCACAAACCAAAAAGGAGACTGGAAGTACCGAGTGTTTAAGAGGACAAACATAATGGTAATCGTTGATGGATCACTGTTCATAACTAATAATAAGAGATTTATTTCTCGCTAGTAGGCTTATGTAACATGCTAATCTGATCTAATCAGCAGTAACTTTAGCTCTTATATGTGTGTGTTATTCGTTTATGTTTAGTGTGTGTGTGTGTGTGTGTATTATGTTTTTCGTGAAATGTTTAACTGTTGTTTGTAATTGTATTGTTTAAATAAAAGTTCCTTGCACGAGAGACAGAGTCAGTATAGAATCTAGTTTCCAAGAGGACTCAACTACGTTCTTATGGAACAGTGAATAAACGAGTAGGGTAGTTAAGCAATAGTGTTGTGATCAAAAGCTAAAAGAAAGTATGTCACATTAACAGAATATAGGTTTAAGGAAAAGAACACAGAGTTGTTGATAGTTTTGAATTTAATTTTTGAAAGATTTTTGAATCAAAAAGATTTGGAACAGAGATCTTAAGATTCTAGATAAGTATCGATAGAATGATAAGACAGAGATCTTAAGATTCTAGATAAGTATCGATAGAATGATAAGACAGAGATCTTAAGATTCTAGATAAGTATCGATAGAATGATAAGACAGAGATCTTAAGATTCTAGATAAGTATCGATAGAATGATAAGACAGAGATCTTAAGATTCTAGATAAGTATCGATAGAATGATAAGACAGAGATCTTAAGATTCTAGATAAGTATCGATAGAATGATAAGACAGAGATCTTAAGATTCTAGATAAGTATCGATAGAATGATAAGACAGAGATCTTAAGATTCTAGATAAGTATCGATAGAATGATAAGACAGAGATCTTAAGATTCTAGATAAGTATCGATAGAATGATAAGACAGAGATCTTAAGATTCTAGATAAGTATCGATAGAATGATAAGACAGAGATCTTAAGATTCTAGATAAGTATCGATAGAATGATAAGACAGAGATCTTAAGATTCTAGATAAGTATCGATAGAATGATAAGACAGAGATCTTAAGATTCTAGATAAGTATCGATAGAATGATAAGACAGAGATCTTAAGATTCTAGATAAGTATCGATAGAATGATAAGACAGAGATCTTAAGATTCTAGATAAGTATCGATAGAATGATAAGACAGAGATCTTAAGATTCTAGATAAGTATCGATAGAATGATAAGACAGAGATCTTAAGATTCTAGATAAGTATCGATAGAATGATAAGACAGAGATCTTAAGATTCTAGATAAGTATCGATAGAATGATAAGACAGAGATCTTAAGATTCTAGATAAGTATCGATAGAATGATAAGACAGAGATCTTAAGATTCTAGATAAGTATCGATAGAATGATAAGACAGAGATCTTAAGATTCTAGATAAGTATCGATAGAATGATAAGACAGAGATCTTAAGATTCTAGATAAGTATCGATAGAATGATAAGACAGAGATCTTAAGATTCTATATTTTTTTCTGATAAGTTGACGGATAAACAAGGAGTTTATAGGTCCTTATTTTAAACCTTAAGATTTCAATAAGAAGTGTAAGGTTTAGATTTTTGAACAATAAGAAGTTCAAGTTCTTGAAAATTTGTAGTTCTAGACTAAGATAAAGTCATATGTTTATGACTTATGATAGTGAAGAATAACAAATTTGGAGAAGAAAATGAAGAATGTAGTTCTAGATTAAGTCGTTACTATCGTATATTATAGTGATGAAATAATGAAGAATAACATTATCATTTTTATCTCGTTTATGTGTTTTGTTAACAGCTTCTTGTGCAGGGAATACATGTCAGTAAGCTGTATTTTATATGTTTTGTCTGAAGATGTTGATCATAATCAGAAGAAACATTTTGATTTATGGAGACAAAGAATTGCTTTTGAAATAGGTTCCATGTTCCTGAAGTTTGTGATTCAAGTTTCAAAGTTTCTGGTTTTCATGGGAGTCAACTAGTTCAGGATTGATTATTGGAAATTTTACCTCTCTATTACATGCCGGTTAGGCAAGGCGAGCAGGGACTCGAGATATGCTTAATTCGGAGAGATTTATTGTTGAGGTGGAGAACTACAACAAGCAATGGTGCATTAGTTGATTGTTATGACGATACAGAGAGTTTGAAGTTTGCTTTTCAAATCTGAAGTTTCAGAGGATCAAGTTTCGGGTATGGCAATTCTATTTGTTGTCTCGAAATTATTTTTCAGTATATTTGCAGAGAAGTCAATCCAAAGGAAGGGTTTCTAAGCAAAAGACTGAAATATTCAAGACAATGCTAAGAACATCAAAATGTTAATAGCAAGGTCATTATTAGTTGAAGATCTTAGATGTAGAAATAAGTTTATTTTAAAATAAAAGATTATCAACTATGTTAGTAAAACCTTAGACATAGACATCCAGTGAATGTAGAAGATTATTAAAATCTTAGACATAGACATAATGTGAATGTAGAAGGTTAAATAAATTCTTAGATATAGACTTAATGTGAATGAAAAAGATTAAGAAAATTTTAGTCATAGACGTTAAGTGTGTAACACCCCAACTAAGGCGGAACGATGAGATGTACAGAAAGTCGAGTATTCAAAACAAAGGATAATAGATAACATTCAACATAGCTTTATTTTATAAAAGTAATTTTACAATGCACAAGCATGTGAACCAATTCCCAAGTACAATACGTCTACCATACTTGGATATTGAGTCCACGAAACAAATAACAAATACATGAGATGATATACTACAATGATCAAGGCGGATTCGATTGCCCATCACAAGGTTTGATCTTTGACTCCCAAGTGCAATGCAAATAATCATGATGCATATAATTCCTCAAAGCTTATGCTAATTCCTGAAAAGCATGAAGAAAAAGTGTCAACTACGAAAACGTAGTTGGTGAGTGCATAGGTTTGCAAGTAAATCTCGTTACATATCCATTTCAAAATAGTTGAGAAATCCATGGTAAATTATAAAGTTCTCATTTGTCACATTTATCGTGAGAGAAAAAGTATGTCAATCGATTAATCATTCATCATACCAAAACCATTCGGTCATCAATATTCCAATATCGCCAATTTCAACAACTTTCAAGATTCCATATAAGGTCCAATACCCAAACCGTATGTTTAATCCATAATATCCAACCATAAATAATATCAATACCACTTGGTCAATGGTAAGACTACCATGACATAATTTGATGAGATTGTTCTTGAGCCACTACTAAGACCGGTTATGTCCAAGATAATAAGAAGCACATGCCGTCAATCATGTGCAATAATAATGATAATGGGGGTCGTGCCATGGAGGCGGCCAATAATATAAAGGGGCGTGGCATGACCACTGATATAGTAGCTAGAGCACCGCGTGGTCGGACTGGGAATGAAGGTCGTCACAAAGGCAACCATACATCCCACCGTTACTCGTTGGGTGAGGGGACAAGTCCTAGTTGCGCAACTCTCATACTACAGGCCTCTCGAAGAGTTAATAGTAGTGTACCGAGGTGAAACAGTTTGACAGTACTCAAGCTCATCATATAATATATCACACGTTGAACATACAATATAATTCCCATTTCATAATCATTCTTTCAAGAATCATTTCATAAGAGAAAGTCATTTTAATTAATCATGTTTTTCACCCCGCAAGTAAAACATATAAAAGAGTTTGAAAGGGGGATATGACTCACCTTGATATGCCGCATATTATATTCACTTATCCAAAATGGGTACTTCCCATCTATCGCTTCCTTGATCATATATCTGTCATATTCCTCAATCACGTTTCAAGCCAAGACTATCCCTACGATAGGACTAATATACGTAAGTTCCTATCTTAAGCCATCACTAAGAAATGTCACTTTCATTATGTTGTCATAAATTTTGGGATCCAAGTATATTGTTAATATTCGCATCTTTTTGGTTGTACAGAGTGTTGGTGTAAAAGGGTCACATTCATTATGCATGTAGTTATAAGTTGTTAGAATTTCGGTAACTTGCCTTTGATTATCATGGTTCCCATTGTACGCTTTGCTTAATCATGTCATTTGGCATTAGAAACTTTATAATATTGGTATTCATGAATATTTTCTGATTTATAATCATTTATTCAATTTAATATTATTTATTTAATTATTTATTCATTTTATCGATCTAGTAATTAAATAATTCCTTAAAAATACTTTTAAGTATCATAGTTGCCTTTGTAATTTATGAATAATTATAGTTGAGTTATATTCTGATTATTATGCTTTTTAACTTAGAGTATTGTGATATATATATTTATTTTATGTAATTTTTCTATAAATTTAAAAATAGTTATTAATTAGTGATTTTCGCTTACTTAATTATTTCTAAATTATATGACATTTGTTCTTTGACTTAAAATGATTTTACTCCAGTAGGTTTTAGTCATTTTCATCCTTGGTTGTGATTATTTAACCAATTTCATGATTTATATAATTTATTTATTTATTTACCTTTTTAATTATCATTTAAATTCAATAATTAATAGAAATTCTTAGAAATCACCACATAACTTTTTGGCTAAAAATCTCAGGCCTTTTAGGCAACTTTTATCATGGGAAAATCATATCAATTCAACCTCTCTTGTGTCTTGCTCATTTTGAGGATTCTAAGCTTATAAATCGTTTACCAAAATAGTGATTTGTAGGCTTGTCTTTGCCATTTAATAGCCAAGTTAAGCTTTATAACTTTTATTTGACATACTCTCAGTAGGTTTATAATACTTTTTGTTACGAGATTGTTGGAGTTGATTAAAGTCGCAATCTAGTGACTTTTAGCTTATTTTGTTGTGAAGAACGTTTACTTGAAATTTTCTGTTTTAACACTTATTTTCATAAAATGTTGAGTAGTCATTCTTGGTTAAGTTGAATTATTTGGAGATTGATGATTTTTATACAGAGACATATATGTGTCCTATATTTATGTGAATTTTTTCTAAATTTTTAAACATTGTTTACTACCTCTAAAAATTACAAAACTAAAGTTGGTCAGAATGCTTGCTGCTATGCGACCCGAAACATTTTATAAAAGATTTCTATGATGAACATTTAAGAAAAATCTCCCAATTTTATTTTAAGTTAGGGACACTTTGAGCTCAGTTCACACCAAGTTTAAACTTCTTAAACCTATTAGTTAAGAAATTAAAAATCATCAAAGTTGACTCAACATTAAGACAAAAATCCAGTTTTGATCACTTTTGGTAGAAAAATCATATCTTTATTTTGGTTCAGTATTTTTGAGTAATTCCAGTTGGAGGTTAAACATAACTCGTTCATCTACAACTTTTATTTTGAAAGTTGTTCTTGAATCTGCTCTCACATGTTCAGTTCACCCGATTTAAGACAGAAAATTATTTCTGTCAGAATGTTCTTGATTATAACAACTCACCAATGACCATTCTTGCTTAATTAACACTTGAGTTCATCATTTACAAGATTAATACTTTATTTTTATCTCTCTCAACATCAAATTTCCAGATTATTATACTTCTTTTAACATATTTTTCACTTAATACAAGTCCATATCCATCTCAATCCAACAACAAGATTCAACTTTCTTAGATCTAACATGAATGCATTCAAATCAACACTTTTCAATACCAATCTTTATAGATCTATCATCCACAACATAAAAACACCTTTTTAATGAAAAATCTCAGAAATATATTCTTCAAAATATACAAAAACATATAGATCTATCAAAAGGAAAATTACTTTAAAAGCTACTAATCAATAACAACACTTTTGGGTCTTAAACTTGTCGAATCCTTGGATCTTTCTCATAGATTTCGACATGCATATGCATGAGGAGAAAGATCCTATCAACTTTGCCCTCATCAAGTGTATATTACAAAGAAAACAAAAAGAAAGTATGAGTTTTTGATAAAACCTTTGAATATAAACAAGAACAAGATTAGATCTAACAAAAAGGATGAAGATTATACCCTTGAAGAACACGATTTTGAGGATGAAAAGATGCAGATTTTTGTGGCCCTTGAAGCCTCCAACAACCCTTAACCTCACCTAAAAACAATCCTTAAACCCTTGCTTAATATAACCCTTTAACAATCTAACTTAACCCTTATTATGATTATGTGTTAAGTAAGATTTTTGCCTTGCTTTTTCTCCCCCTATGGCTGCCAAAATGAAGAAGAAAAAGGGGAAAGAGAAGAGTTTTGAGAGAGCAAAATGTGTTGGGAGAAAAGTAAGGGGATTAGTGTGTGTGAAAAATGGTGTAAGGGATTTGTGTTGGGAGTGTAAGACTAGTTAATGGTTGATTGGGTGAAGTTGTATGGGGGAAAGGGGGGGGGGACGGCCTAAAGGGCATGGAGGGGTTGTAAGTCCCAACTCATTAGATGGTACTACTGAAGACACCTCTATGTCGATGGTGGAGTTACTTTGCAATATATGCACTGAACTGGAGACGACCAGTTGCAGTGTGTATATACCAAGTTCTAGATAGATTACTTATATAAAAGACAATAAGTAAAGAACAATGCAATAATACAAATAACTTGTAAGATAACTTGATGAGACAATATGTATTTTTCAATGTGTAATTTATTTATTGATATTAAACAAATTACAAGGTTGATGCGGAACCAAGATAATACACGAATGTAAATATCCTAACAACCTATGAAATACAATTGATCTATACTCGGAATTTCTCAAGACAATCGAAACACTTAAAGTTGTGAAATGTTCCTTTTAGCGATTGAGAGAAGATTGCACAAGTTCACCAAGAATATTGCAGGTTTGCAAAGTGTGAATTCTATCGAAGTTTATTCGAAGAAGTGATATTCTTGGTTGTGCAATGACTTGTATTTATAGGCAAAGTTAACATTGGAATGTTAACTTTAGCCGTACAAATGTGGTTGGGAGCATTAAGGAATAGCATTTAATTCCTTAAAAAGCAGTGTAAAGTCGCATGTTAAAGTGACTTTACATAACCACCTTTATGTACCTTTTAATACTTAAATAATAAGATAAGGCTTATTATCCGGGTAAAGGTACATAAAGCATACAAGTCAATTCCTCGTAATCAGTGTAAAGCTTTGTAAGGGCTTTCCACTGATGGTCTCCAGTTTGTAACTGACTAGAATGCCAACTGGGCTTCGCTTCCATTGTCATTCTCTATCTTCCATTTGTTGTCTTCGACTTCAACTGGAATGCTTCTTCAACTTGGTCAATTCTCAACTGGAGGAAGTCTTCAGTTGCGTTAACTGTACGGTGCAACTGGACTTCAATATATTTCTTCGACAAATCATCTTGGTCACCAGTTTACTGGGTCACCAGATGCAACTGGTGACTGGTCAGTGTGAACTGGTGACTGGCCAGTTCCAGGTGAACTGGTCCTAACAGGGTTTTTGGGTTTGAATTTTGTATTTTTAAGTGTAGGTGTGTATGTATGTGTGGTACATAAAAATATGGATGCATGCTTATTTTTATTAACTAGCTTTTAGTATCTTTAAACAAATTATGTTAGTATGTATATGTATGTGCCGTACATATATGTATGTATGTATATATTTTTGGTGTTTTAATTTGTTACAAGGCTCATTGGTTGTAATCTTGTATTTATATTGGACTTGTACATATATACTTATTATTATTCAAGCATTCTCATGTACTTAAGGAGTTTTAATTATTTTTAAGATGCTCATGGTATTTTCATGACCAAATGTAACTTAGTTGGCTTGATGATTCAATTTGTTGGATATTTATAAGAATTTTGATTGTTATCTCAACTTGTGAGACTCACATTATTATTTATATAACTTAACTTTCGTCAAGTTCAATTAGAACTAGTTTATAGCTTGAGATTGTGTTGAATGATTATAGTTATTGTTCATGGCATTTCTAAGGCAACTAGCTATCTTTGGAAATTCTACTGAACTAGATGGCAAGTATCACTATGCCTTAATGTCTGGAAGGCAAAATCTCTTAAGAAACCTCTAGGGATAGATATCTAGATAAATAGAAGTAAATTGTCCTAGTCGGAAATTGAGGGTTGTTACATCATTACCCCCTTAACAGCAACTTCGTCCTCGAAGTTCGATAATTCATACGGAAGCAAAAATGAATAGGCTGACAGTAAGGGTGTCTACACGGAGACGTATAAAATGTATGAAAGTCAAACAAGATTTTATCACGATTCTTGGTTTCTTGCGAGCTTTTAACTCTAGGGTTGGGGGCATCCATTCCTCGGTTCCCTAAAATTCCTCTTGATTAGAAACTTCGGAAAAGAGAAAGGTTACCAATGTCGCTCACTTCTTGAGACGACTGGAGATTAATCGCATGTAATCGTTGTGGGCTGTCAATCTTGCCTAGATCAATACTAAATAATGGGATGATAATAAGAATGGCAATACGGAGGTGTAAAATAAGCAAACGGCTCGTAACGTGAGTTACAATAAAATAGTGAGAGACGTTGGGATATCGATCGTTGGTGGCTATTCATTTCCATTGTTACTTTGCATATTTTCCTTTATCGTCTTCTACCCCAATTAAAGAATCGTTCCAATAGCTTCTCGCCCACTTTCATTCTTCTTTGGTTTGACGTTGGACACGCTTGCCGCTTCTTGAAAATATTGGTGTCGTTTGTGTCTAATCACTTGTTAAGGGATTACCCCCTTAACAAAAGTGATACTAACTGGGGTGCCGATTGCACTAAAACTGCAAAGGTACATCTTCATAGTATCTCATTTTAGGGTTTTCTAGTGTTGTCTTTGTTATTTTATGGCGTTCGAGGGAATCATGAATTGTACGATGATAGTTCCATCTTGTTCCTCACACTCACCTTTGTTCTTCAATTTCGCCCTTATTTTTCCAAAGTCCTCTTTCATTATTTGCTAAGTCATATCGTTACCAATTTCTCTTGCTTTTGCCGATATTGGCTTTCAAATCATTTTAAGGTACCTTTAATTACTTCCTTTTTACGCTAGAAGGACCATCATCTATGACTCATCACCGACAATTCTCTTTTAACATCGCACATATAACCTATTCGGTTTCTTTGCTATACCTACGCATTCCTCCTGATAGGATTTACATAATCCTTATGCTCTTAAGTAATCATATCACCACCATCATTTCAAGGTAACCACTTTGATGTCCTTATTCGTATGAACTCTTCCTTTAATATAATCCTTCTTAGGTCCTCCTAACCCCTACAAAACTGTCAATTACTTTGCTCTCCTGAGCCTCATATCCATTTTCAGCTTTCTAAGCTAAGCTTCTTTTCAAATACAATAACCTAATGTCCTTAGAAATCGTGATATAATATAATTTAGGGGAAACATCGGTCACTTTATCCTTTTTTTTTTTCAACCATTTGGTTCCCTTCATTTTCCTTTCGTTTTCTTATGGGTAACTATACTCCTTACTGTTTCGCCACTCGGATCCGTCTCTAACTAGAGTAATCGTCATCTTGAACAGCACACAAGCAGTCGCTAGTCCTTGCAGTTATCTCAAGGGTACTTGTCAGATCATGGTGATACGGATCCTTTAATCCTAACTCATCACAGATGTATGTTATCATTATCACGCTTCCGTTCAAACGCTCCATAACTAGCTCTTCCCAGATTTGTAGTTTCTTTAAAATTAGTTCAACGACCAACTTCCTTGATCGTTGTGGTAGTATGTGCCTTGAGTTCTAGCGTCGTATTCCTTATTTGCA
Organism: Erigeron breviscapus; assembly: GCA_034093135.1. Lineage (NCBI taxonomy): Eukaryota > Viridiplantae > Streptophyta > Magnoliopsida > Asterales > Asteraceae > Erigeron > Erigeron breviscapus. The sequence goes on along the minus strand of CM067170.1, from coordinate 154,358,352 downwards.
TCACTATTAACGTAGCGATTCCATATTGTTCTCTCCTTCACTCTTCTTGGGCGCACTACTCCTTGGGTCGATGGTCCTTGACGATTAACCATGTGTTGCAAAATTGTTCCCTCCCAAGTTCATCTTATTTTAGCTTACCTCCATACGACCGTCGACCTTGAGGGGATAACCATCACAGGTCATCGTGCTTCCTCTACTTATCAACCATACTCCTCCTCTTTAGTAAAACTAGCCTCCATCGGGTGTTAGGCGTATACCGCTTTCTCTTAGCTTAGTTGATATTCTCTACTAATAGCTTGTCTTTCGATAGAGGTTTTTCCAATTGGTATTTAAAGAACAACACGTGGAGCGCCATAAAGATGAACACCTTTAGAACTACATCTTGTAGATGACATCAATGCCTTCACTTTACTGTTTGTGTCAAATGATGCTTCTTTACTCTATCTTCTACTCCACATCACCTTCAATGATGCTAGTGAATAACTCTTCTTGAAAGATTAAGTATAACCTTACTCTTCATGCTCCTTGTTCGAGTATCTTCCTCGTTGCGATTACCCCCTTCACATTTTTCCTCTAGAAAAATGTGAGGGATCTCCTGTTCTTCACTTCATCTCGCCTTCCTTGACGATCTTCAACTCAGCAATTTTCTTATTCCTTCGTGTAACAATTTTCCATCTACACACTTGTTTCGAAAATAAAAGGATAGCTCGGAATCCTTTTTGTTACCCTTTATGTTAGGTCCAGATTAGGTCTAGATTTACTGGACTCGCTCCAGACTCGACTACTGGAGCCTTACTGAAGATCTGTCCAGAAACGTGTTCTACTGGACCTACTCCAGACTTGGAATCTGGAGTCCCTCTGAAGATTTGTCCAGAAATAATGGAAGACCAGCGAGCAAATACTTGTATAGGAAATCTGGAGTCCCTCTGAAGATTTGTCCAGAAATAATGGAAGACCAGCGAGCAAATACTTGTATAGGAAATCTGGAGTATTCTCCAGATTAGCTCACTGGACTTCACCCCAGTCCAGATCAACTCTACTGAAGACATTCTGACTGAAGTCTGAAGAAAGAAGACTGACAAATGGCAGAAAGTCTTACCAGATCTGTACACTGGGGATTGTTAGTGTTCTAGACCCTACAAGTCTGAACACTGATATCGAAGATTGACTTTTGCCTTTACACACTTTCCAAAGAACAATCCACTTGTTCTTTACCAAAGTATACGTGTGTAAAGGTGGTTGGATAAAAGGATACATAGTCATATTGATGTGACTTTATCCTTATTCCTTATCCAATACATTTAATGTTCTTGTAGGATCATTAAATGTATGCAACCATATTTGTACGGCACAAAATTCACTGGTGAATTTTGTTGCCTATAAATACAAAGTCATTTCTTTGAGAAAATACTTTTAAGCATACATTTTGCATTTAAGTGAATTTGTCCAAATACTCTCGATCTTAAACAGGGATACTTCACAACTTTAAGTATCTCGATCCAAAGAGTTATTTGACAAGTAATACTAGTCTAATTGTGATTATTAGACTTGTTGTATTTTATTTAACATCATAAATAAAATACACAATTGAAAAATTACATAATGTTCCACTTTATTTGTTTATTGCTTTAAGTCTTGTATTACTTTGTTTATATACTCTTGCATTTATTTACAAGTAATACTAGTCTAATCTAGTGATTATTAGACTTGTTGTATTTTATTTAACATCATAAATAAAATACACAATTGAAAAATTATATAATGTTCCACTTTATTTGTTTATTGCTTTAAGTCTTGTATTACTTTGTTTATATACTCTTGCATTTATTTACAAGTAATACTAGTCTAATCTAGTGATTATTAGACTTGTTGTATTTTATTTAACATCATAAATAAAATACACAATTGAAAATTATATAATGTTCCACTTTATTTGTTTATTGCTTTAAGTCTTGTATTACTTTGTTTATATACTCTTGCATTTATTTACAAGTAATACTAGTCTAATCTAGTGATTATTAGACTTGTTGTATTTTACACTTTCCTGGTTAACCATCGAACTTAAGGGACTAACATTTGGTATCAGAGCAGAAGGCTAAACATTGCCTAGATCTGTTTCTTGATGGCTAACCAAGAAAATACACAAGGTTTTAGTCTTGGTCCCGATCCTAATGCAAATATTAATGATCAAAATGAACCACCAATTGTTAACACACTAATCTACCTCCTCCTCCTACTCCTGCTTCTCCACACGTGCATGTGCACTACTCAAATAATCCTGTTCCTAAATTCAGTGGGAACAGTGATGAATTTGGTACGTGGAAGGCTAGGATGGTTTTGCATGTCACTGGTATTGAGAGGAACATGATGAAAATTTTAAACGAAGGTCCTTATGTACCAACATCACCTCTCAATCCCCTTCTTGATCCTTCTAGATCTAGAAGAGGAAGGGAAAAGAGGGAGGAACATTGGTCTGAAGAGGAGAGGAGATTGGTGAATCTAGACACCCTTCTCAAAAACATGATCCTCGGGGTCGTTCCAGAAACCCTAATTCCCACACTAGTTCTTTTTCCTAGTGCTAAAACCATGTGGGGTGAACTTTTAAACCAACATGAAGAAGGAGATGACACCATTGTCACCAGAAAGGTCTCCTTAAACAAGAGGTATGAGTCATTTTTTGCTCAGCCTAACGAGTCTCTCACTGGTACTTACACCAGATTTATGAGTATCATAAACCAATTGAGAGGTCTTGGGGTTGAGAAGGACAAGGATAAACTTCTGGAGAAATTTTGTGACATTCTACCCACCAAATGGTCTCACATGATCTTGGTCTTACGACAAGGTAAAACTCTGCACACACACACTCTCTCAACTCTATATGGAGCTTTCAGGTACACTGAAGAAAATCAAGCTCAGAGAGTGGTAGCAGAACAAGATGCTTTTAACCATGCCTCCAGTAGTCCTAATGTGGTTAGTCATACTGAACCACATAGTACAGCACTGATATCTTCTGAGAATGTATTTTCTATGAAGAAGATGGTGTCTGAACTCATGGATTCTGGAGAGTCCAGTCAAATCTCTCCATACTGTTGTGATGAAACTGAAGATGATGACCTTATTGCAATGATTGCTAAAACGTTTAATCGTTTCAAAGCAAGAGCAAATAGGCCATCTGGACAATTTGCATCCAGTTCTTCCACTGATAAGACCAATTTGACATGCTTTAAGTGTGGCAAAAAGGGTCATTTCATGAAAGAGTGCAGGTCCAGCCAGTTTGTATCCAAGCCTGGTCCATTCTCTTCAAATAATAAGCCTGATGATAGCTATAAATTGAAATATAAAAAGCTTAAGGCCCAGATTGCTCTCATGGCACAACAAATTGAAAACAATAATAAGTGCATGATTGCAACGACTGAAGAGAAGTGGGTTCCTTCTGATGAATCATCTGTTGATGAAGAAGAAGAAAGAGATTGCTGTTACATGGCTCTGGAAGACGATGAGCACCTGGTGAAGGAAGATGTCACATCTGGACGATGGGTAGACATTGTTATTAAGAAGGTTAGTGATTATGATTGTGCAACTGACCACGAACTAAAATTGGACATAGCTGAAGCTCTTAATTCTGATTTGATTTTTGTAGAAACTGTTAGATATGATTGTGTAAATGGTCTAGAAACAGATTCTTCTGAAATAACTGCTTTAAAATCAAAGTTAAAAGAACTTCAAGACATTGAACTAGCATTTCAAGCCCAGGTTCTGGTAACTGAACAATTGATTCAAGAAAAACAAGATCTTGAAGTCATTTTAGAGAAAGAAAAACTGGTAATAAAATCATGGCTAGAAACCAAAAAGCCATATGATGCTGGAGTAAATCAATTTCCTGCTCAAAAACGTGCATACTTAGATGGAAATACTCATATAGCATCATTAATACCAGTAATCGATCGATTACCAGAGGGGTTCAGGCCCACCACTGTTTATGATGAGCCTGTAACTCCCAAGACCAATTTTTACCCAGTTCAATCCCCAGAGGTCAAGACTGGAGCATTCCAGATGACTGCTCCAGTTAAAGAGGTTTATCGGAATAAACCTTTGCCTCAGACCAATCCCCTACCTAAGCCTAGAACTGGAAAGGCTAAGGTGTCATCTGAAGAAAATATTTTGTCCAGGTTAGAGAGCCAGATTCAAATTCTGACTCGTCAATCTCAAAGTTTTAATGCAAGATTAAACTTTATTGAGGGTACTTCATCTGGCCCTAGACAAAATACAAAACCTTTTGCTAAGAAAGTTAAATCTATTTCTCCAGTTGAGAAAAAGAAAAAGGTTTCAAAACTATCAACCCCAGTGGTCTTTTCAACTAAGACCACTATTGAAGAAAGTGAACTAAACCAGATTTCCCCAGGGACCTATAAGGGAGGGTCCAGTGAACCCATCAGTCGATGGGTTCCCAAATCTAACTGATAAATATCTGGTGTATATGTAGGGCGATCGAAAGAAATATATCTGGTATCTTGACAGTGCTGCTGGCAGGACGATGGCTGGATGTAAGACCTTGCTGGAGGAGTTCACCATTTCTGATGGACCCTCCATTACTTTTGGAAATGATGGTTGTGGAAAGACTGAGGGATATGGTGTTCTGAACAATGGACAAGTCAAGTTCAGACGTGTTGCATTTGTGAATGGTTTGAAATACAACCTGATCAGTGTAAGTCAACTGAGTGATGATGTCTATCAAGTTCTATTCAATATTGCTCAAGGTATCGTATTCAACAAGGACTGGAAGGTAGTGTTGATTGCTCCCAGAAAAGGGAATGTGTACGTGATGGATATGGAAAGCTCTCCTTCAGAGCAGTGTTTCTCTACTCAAGCTGATGAAGACACAAACTGGTTATGGCACAAAAGGTTATCCCATTTAAATTTCAAGAATATTAATAAGTTGTCCAGAAAACAACTTGCGGATGGGATACCTTCAGTTTCCTTCAAAAAGGAAAGGCCATGTCCAGGATGTGAGATGGGTAAGCAAAAATGTACCAGTTTCAAGACCAGACAGAATTTCAGCATATTTGAACCCCTTCATATGCTTCATATGGACCTCTTTGGTCCAGTGAATGTTCAGACTCGTGCTGGTAAAAGATACACCCTGGTGATCGTAGATGAATTCTCCAGATATTGTTGGGTGATCTTTCTGAGGTCTAAAAGTGAAGCTGCTACTGAAATTATCAGTCTTATCAAGCAAATTGAGCTCAAGTACAGACGAAAAGTGTGTCAGATAAGAAGTGACAATGGAACAGAATTCCAGAATGCAACTCTGGAGTCATTCTGTACTGACACTGGCATCTCCCAGAACTTCTCATCAGCCCGCTCTCCAGAACAAATGGAGTGGTGGAAAGGAAGAATCGAACGCTGATAGAAGCTGCCAGGAGTATGCTTGCTGAATCTGGTCTGTCTACCAGTTTCTGGGCAGAAGCAATTGCAACTGCTTGCCACACCCAGAATCGATCAGTGTACATCAAAAGACACAAAAAGACAGCCTATGAAGTCTTAAGAAATAGAAAACCAAATATTGGTTATTTTCACGTTTTTGGATGTCCAGTTTACATCCTGAACGACTCCAGTCAGTTAGGCAAATTTGATGCCAAAGCTGATGAAGGGTATTTCTTAGGCTATTCAGCCATTCGCAAGGCCTTCAGAGTCTACAACAAGAGACTGGAAAAGGTCCATGAGTCAATTCATGTAACATTTGATGAATCAAATGCTGCAATCAACAAGAAGCCAGCCCTTGACACTCCCCCAGTAACTCCAATTGTCTTTTGTGAATCTGATCCTATAAACGACAAAATGAAGATTCAAAAGACACAGTTTCTAGTCATCCTGATCTGGAACCTGTTCAGAAAAAGAAACTCTCCAGTAGTACTCCATTCTATCCCTCTATTATTTTCAAACTACCCTCTGAAATTAATATTGGATCAGATGTTCGTACTACTCCCCCAGTATCAGTGTCAGTTGAGAATAGACCATAAATGCCTTCAAATGAAGAATTTCATGATGCAAATCGTGATTTAAATGACTCAGATGAAGATAATGAAGTAGTCTGGCAAGATCCTCCTCCAGAAGCAACTCCAGAGGAGACTCAACTGAATTCTTGCACTGATATTGTTGTCAGTAACAATCCTGGTCAGTACTCCAGATGGACAAAAGCTCATCCTATTGATTAGATCATAGGTGACTCCAGTAGAGGAGTTCAGACCAGAAGAGCCTCCAGTAATCAATGCTTATACGTTAGTTTTCTATCTTTGATGGAACCAAAGAAGATTGACGAGGCTATGGAAGATCCAAGTTGGGTGACTGCTATGCAAGAAGAGCTTCACCAGTTTGAAAGGAACAAGGTCTGGTATCTGGTTCCTTTCCCAGTTGGAAAGAAAGAACCAATTGGAACAAGATGGGTCTTCAGAAACAAAGTAGATGAATATGGCCACGTAATCAGAAACAAGGCCAGACTGGTAGCACAAGGCTACTGCCAGTCAGATGTTGACTTTGATGAATCATTTGCTCCAGTGGCTAGACTTGAAGCGATCAGAATATTCTTAGCATTCGCTGCTTATCATCAGTTCAAGGTCTACCAGATGGATGTAAAGAGTGCTTTCTTGAATGAAAAGCTTGAAGAAGAAGTTTATGTCAGACAACCACCAGGTTTCGTTGATGAAAAGCATCCACATTGGGTATATCGTCTGGACAAAGCGCTATATGGCCTCAGACAAGCCCCACGTGCCTGGTATGACACTCTGACTAAACATTTGTTGAAAAATGGTTTCAAACGAGGTGCAATTGACAATACCTTATTTATTCTTCATGAAAAAGGTAATCTGTTAATGGTACAAATTTATGTTGATGATATTATTTTTGGGTCTACTGATGAAAACATGTGCAAGAAATTTTCGAAAATAATGTCAACTGAATATGAGATGAGTTTGATGGGTGAACTAACATATTTTCTTGGACTCCAGATTAAACAAAACAAAGATGGCATTTTTATTAATCAGGAGAAATATGTTAGAGATCTTTTAAAGAAATTTGATATGAACTCTTCACCATCTAAACCAACTCCAATTTCTGCACCACTGACACTGGACTCCGATCCAGATGGTAACCAGTGAACACCACTGTCTATAGAGGCATGGTTGGTTCACTGATGTATTTAACTGCAAGTAGACCAGATATTATGTTTTGAACATGTTTATATGCCAGATATCAGTCTAATCCAAAGGAATCTCATATGCTTGCTGTAAAGCGCATACTGAAGTACCTTAAAGGAGTCCCCAGTCTAGGTCTTTGGTACCCCAAAGGCTCAGGCATGGATCTAATGGGTTATTCAGATTCAGATCATGCAGGTTGTAAGATAGATAGGAAATCCACAACTGGTGGATGTCATTTCCTTGGTGGCAAACTGGTCAGCTGGACCAGTAAGAAGCAAACTTCAGTTTCATTGTCCATTGCTGAAGCTGAATACGTGTCTGCAGCCAGTTGTTGTGCTCAAATACTCTGGATGAAGAACCAGTTGCTTGATTATGGTATTAAATATTCAAAGACTCCAATCTTTTGTGATAATACCAGTGCCATTGCTATCTCAAACAATCCAGTCATGCACTCCAGAACGAAGCACATTGATCTCAGGTATCACTTTATTCGTGATCATATTATGAAAAACAACATTGAACTCCATTTTATTCCCACTGACAAACAACTCGCTGACATTTTTACCAAACCTCTGGATGTTAAAACTTTTGAATATCTTGTTGGTGAGTTGGGAATGTTAAATCCTTAAATCTGGTAATTGCTCAGATATTGAACGCCTTTGTGTACTATCTTTGCATTATTAGATTTCTGGAACAACACTCCAGGGAAAGACTTGAAAAATATTTTTTGTTCTTAAAATTGTTTTAAGTTCAGAGGGAATTTATTAATTTATTTTCTCACTGGACAAACTCTTCAGAAAATATTACTGGTGCTTTGTAAATGTGTCCCTCTCACTGGTAACTGGATAGATTGAAGTGCGTGTTTGAGGTGACTTATGTCTCCTTGTAAATGTGTCCCTCTCATTTGTCTATATTAGTTGACGTGCAAGTTTGAGGTTACCAGTCTTTCAAAAAAAATGGTTTTCACTGGTACTTTACTGGAGTGTCCCTCCAGTGTACCATCAGTACATGTTCGCTGGACTAATCCACCAGTGATACTGGAGTGTCCAGTCAACCTCCAGATGCACTGAAATATGTCATAATATTTTCTAAAAACTTGGTCATTGTGTGTGCCACGTAAGCAAATCTTTTTGAAAATATCTTAATCCTAAGTGGCATGTAAATTTTTCAACGTAATGATGGTCTTTTTACTTTGGGAAAACAAAAAGTACAACTTGTTACTGTTTGTGGGCTGTAAACCGTCATGCATTTATGTATGATGTGATGTAATTAATGCGGATCTCAGAACCCGATCAAAAACTTTATTTGATAATTTCAAATAAACCATTTGAGTTCCACATTGTCTCTCCTATAAATACCCACTTTCAATTTTAATTGCATTTACTTCGAACATATTTACTCCCAAATCTTTCAAATTCCTTCATTTACTTCTTCATTCATTTTCCAATCATCATCATCTCTCATATTTACTCCATTTATATTCAATTCTTTCATCAAATCTTCATCATAACCTATACATATTCAATTTCATTTTCATATATTCTTTATAAATGGCACCTAGACAATCAAGAACTAAAAATCTGCTTGCCAATGAATACATTCCTTCGGAAAATGTTGCTAGGGCACCTCATATCAATCTTGAGGCAAGTGCCATAAGAATCAATATGAATAACTGGATGGCAAGACTCTCTCTGTCCAGTGTTCATGATGCCCAATCGATTATTGGGAGATTAAACTCGTTCTTTCTCTCTTGCCCATTATATGGTGTGTTAACACTTAATCCAGGAAGGATGTACCACGAGTACCTATGTGAATTCTGGTACTCTGCTCAATATGACAATGAAACTTCATCGATCAATTATACTCTCAAGGGAGGTACCAGATCCCTTGGTTTCACAGCTAGTCTTCTCAGGTCTGTTCTCCAGTTGAACTATTTCGAACAGAATGAATTGCCTATTGAGCTTCCCACTGGTATAAATACAAGGGAAGTATGCAGATTAATGGGGCATACAGATATATTGGATGAGCATGGGCAGCTATCCAGAAAGGGGACTATCTACATGAGCAAGCTGTCAGACTCATGGAGATATTTCTTCACACATATTGTTGAGTGTCTGGGAGGCAGTTCTGGAGGGTTAGACCAGATCAATCAAACCCACCTCCAGATTGCCTACTGCTTGTGGTTTGGGCTTAGGGTAGACTTTGCCCAGATTCTTTTTGATGACTTGGTTGAGTGACTTAGGGTGAAAGGAAGAAAACCGTTTGTTCCTTATATTCGTTTCCTTTCCCTAATGTTTAAAAATGCTCTTGGAGACCAGTATGATATGGATACTACTCACTTTTCTGTAAGTGAGTATATGAGAGATTTGGTCAATCTCAGGTCTCCACTGGATGAGGTAGATATTCCTCAGTCCATGCTTTCCTTCCAAAGGGAAGAAGCTGAAATGGGTCCAGATAGAGGTCAAGCTGTTGAAGGACCATCTGGTGATGATGTACAAGGAAGTTCAGAAACAATATGTTGAAAGAATTATGTGAAGAAGTTTCTGGGACTGTTCTTCGTAGCATTTATGATGGGGTGTTACCCCAAGTAGACAACTTACTGGATGAGAAGTTGCCAAAACACTTGCCTAATGAATACATTCCTTCGGAAAATGTTGCTAGGGCACCTCATATCAATCTTGAGGCAAGTGCCATAAGAATCAATATGAATAACTGGATGGCAAGACTCTCTCTGTCCAGTGTTCATGATGCCCAATCGATTATTGGGAGATTAAACTCGTTCTTTCTCTCTTGCCCATTATATGGTGCGTTAACACTTAATCCAGGAAGGATGTACCACGAGTACCTATGTGAATTCTGGTACTCTGCTCAATATGACAATGAAACTTCATCGATCAATTATACTCTCAAGGGAGGTACCAGATCCCTTGGTTTCACAGCTAGTCTTCTCAGGTCTGTTCTCCAGTTGAACTATTTCGAACAGAATGAATTGCCTATTGAGCTTCCCACTGGTATAAATACAAGGGAAGTATGCAGATTAATGGGGCATACAGATATATTGGATGAGCATGGGCAGCTATCCAGAAAGGGGACTATCTACATGAGCAAGCTGTCAGACTCATGGAGATATTTCTTCACACATATTGTTGAGTGTCTGGGAGGCAGTTCTGGAGGGTTAGACCAGATCAATCAAACCCACCTCCAGATTGCCTACTGCTTGTGGTTTGGGCTTAGGGTAGACTTTGCCCAGATTCTTTTTGATGACTTGGTTGAGTGACTTAGGGTGAAAGGAAGAAAACCGTTTGTTCCTTATATTCGTTTCCTTTCCCTAATGTTTAAAAATGCTCTTGGAGACCAGTATGATATGGATACTACTCACTTTTCTGTAAGTGAGTATATGAGAGATTTGGTCAATCTCAGGTCTCCACTGGATGAGGTAGATATTCCTCAGTCCATGCTTTCCTTCCAAAGGGAAGAAGCTGAAATGGGTCCAGATAGAGGTCAAGCTGTTGAAGGACCATCTGGTGATGATGTACAAGGAAGTTCAGAAACAATATGTTGAAAGAATTATGTGAAGAAGTTTCTGGGACTGTTCTTCGTAGCATTTATGATGGGGTGTTACCCCAAGTAGACAACTTACTGGATGAGAAGTTGCCAAAACACTTGCCTAAAGCTGTTGCAAATGTTCAGAAGGAAGTGGAGGCACTTAAGAAAGTTGTGTCTGAAACAACTCCAGTAGCAGGTACAACATTTGGTGCACTAGACAGACATATGCTTGAAGAATTATGGAATGATCTCAAGTCAAGGACTGGTGGTCATTCCAAGGGGGAAAAGTCGTCTGGTGACCAAACACTGAAGCAATTGTCACAAAGAGCATATGGCACTGAAGCCGGGCTACCTGGAAGAGCATATGGCACTGAAGCCGGGCTAACTGAAGGAGCTACTGGTACTGAAGCCAGTGAGCCCCAGTTTGAGTCCTTCCCAGATATTCCATCAACTCTGAAGTCAGTTAAGGGAAAACAACAAATGGAATCTGGAGAGGAAGAGCAAACTGGTGAAGATGCTGATGATGAAACATCCAAGAAGCTTGAACAAGAATGCATCATGATAGAAATTTTCAAAAGAAATCAAAAAGATGAACTGCTGGCCCATCAAAGGGAGATGGCAACAATGGGTACTCTGGATTCTTACAATGCTGGCAGGTTAGGCATTAATATTGAAGTATATAAAAAGATGAAGGATGACCCAGAGTTCATCAATGTTTAAGTTTACTGGATGATGTTCATGTACGCTCATTCTACGCTGAAGAAGAACAAGTCTATGATTCGATAATTTATGGCGTGAGTGTACCAGAACTCATCAGAAAAAGGAAGGATTAACTGGTAAGTCTCCGGAAAAAGATCAGAAAGAATGCTGGTGCTCTGGAGATAGAGTACAGGAAGAGACTTACTGTTTTACCAAAGTTGACTGCCAGACAGATCAAAGCAATCAAAGATGCTGATGTAAGCAATTTCATTCCCCTGAACACTTCTCGAAAAATAAATCGTCAAGAACTCCAATCTTCTGTAGAGCAAAGGAGAGTGTCCAAGGAAACTGAAGCATTGGTCCAGCAAGCCAAACTGAAAGATAAGTACAATGAAATGTTGAGTTTCAGGGCTGATGCCAGAAGGATCACTGGTGCTGAGATCAGATTGGCTGAAAATAATGAAGGCATGTCTAAGTTTGAAGTAAAGTTGACCAGGGAGGGTAACTTTACTGACGAGAGGAAAAGTACTTCAGTCCAAGCCTTTGGATGGAGTGAACTGAAGGAAATCACTTTAACGTTCAGGGGGAAGACAAATGTGTCGACTGATGTTAAGGCATTTCTGAAAAGGGTGGAAAAGGTATGGAGAAGAAAGCAACAGATGGAAGTTGCAATGGGCATAAGATCACCAGATTCAATACCATCTTTTCCATCACCAAAGAGAAAGGCTACTGAAGATGCTCCAGGACAGACATCAAAGAGAAGGGCCTAACTCTTATTATTTACTTATTGTAAATTATTGTCTTATGAAAATTGTAAACTATTTATCAGTTGATGTATGTAATAATAGTTGCAATTTTTGATTCATATAAGTAAATGATCAGATATAGTCTAAGTTAGAACTTAAATTGATGAAACTGAAAACACTCATGATCTATAAAGTGTTTTCCAGTAACTTAGATTTTTTAGACTAATCAAACTTGTGTTTTTCAAGCATACAAAATGTATAGATTCAAGCTTGAAAACACTTGTATTATTTCTAAACAAATAGGGGGAATTTGTTAGGTCCAGATTTAGTCCAGATTTACTGGACTCGCTCCAGACTCGACTACTGGAGCCTTACTGAAGATCTGTCTAGAAACGTGTTCTACTGGACCTACTCCAGACTTGGAATCTGGAGTCCCTCTGAAGATTTGTCCAGAAATAATGGAAGACCAGCGAGCAAATACTTGTATAGGAAATCTGGAGTATTCTCCAGATTAGCTCACTGGACTTCACCCCAGTCCAGATCAACTCTACTGAAGACATTCTGACTGAAGTCAAAGACTGAAGTCTGAAGAAAGAAGACTGACAAATGGCGGAGTCCACTGGAAAGTCTTACCAGATCTGTACACTGGAGGATTGTTAGTGTTCTAGACCCTACAAGTCTGAACACTGATATCAAAGATTGACTTTTGCCTTTACACACTTTCCAAAGAACAATCCACTTGTTCTTTACCAAAGTATACGTGTGTAAAGGTGGTTGGATAAAAGGATACATAGTCATATTGATGTGACTTTATCCTTATTCCTTATCCAATACATTTAATGTTCTTGTCGGATCATTAAATGTATGCAACCATATTTGTACGGCACAAAATTCACTGGTGAATTTTGTTGCCTATAAATACAAAGTCATTTCTTTGAGAAAATACTTTTAAGCATACATTTTGCATTTAAGTGAATTTGTCCAAATACTCTCGATCTTAAACAGGGATACTTCACAACTTTAAGTATCTCGATCCAAAAGAGTTATTTGACAAATATAGATCATTTGTAACTCATAGGTTGTTAGGATACATACTTATTTGTATTATCTTGATTCCGCACAACCTTGTATTTTATTTAACATCATAAATAAAATACACAATTGAAAATTACATAATGTTCCACTTTATTTGTTTATTGCTTTAAGTCTTGTATTACTTTGTTTATATACTCTTGCATTTATTTACAAGTAATACTAGTCCAATCTAGTGATTATTAGACTTGTTGTATTTTACACTTTCCTGGTTAACCATCGAACTTAAGGGACTAACACTTTAATCATGAGGGTTACTCAACACATCCTAATATCTTATCGCCCTTAATTAGTTTTCTTCTTCCAATTACCTTCATTTTCCAGCATTGCTAGTGATCTCCTCCAAGTTTTAGGGACGTCCTTGTACTTAACCAAAAGTGACCTTCATGTCACTCAACCTCCCTTTCGCTGGCCGCTCAATTTTCCTTTTGGGTCGATTGACATAGATAGGGAAGACCTTCAATTCTTTCTCCAGGTTAAGGCTTAGTAGACTCTTCGATTTGTACTATGACTGACACACAACATATCTTCCACGTCCTACGTTATGTACATGATCCAATAGCATCTTCTATGCTATATACTTATCCCAAGTATTTCCCTTATGGATAACTGATGCCTCAACGTCCTTCATATCCCTTGATGTCGCAGTCAGAGTAGGGTACTAGTTACTCGTTTCGCCATTGCGGAATGTTACGTAAGTGAGTTGTATGTTGTTAGGTTACTAACTTTGAAGAGAAGCGGTGGTGACCATTACTTTGAATAATCAAGGATATAGAATTTGGTTTCGAATGAATGAAATAGGAAATATAAAAACAAAAGAATCATTAAGGCTCAAATCAGACTCCTTGCGTGAGTTAAAGAAATCACTTCTATGTCTTTCGTTGCCCAATGGACTCCAACTTTCAATGACGTCAATATGTGTCGCACCGACTTAGATAATATAGATAGATGTTCGCGTATACGTGTTAGAATAGAAATATCGCACCAAATTTCAGGGTTACCATTCTCAGGACGTGTCGTCTAGAATATATATGGGAATGCGTCCTACTAGTGTCGTTGTATCGTCATATGGCTTTAATACCACTCACCCTTCACAAGTCTACAACTTCATCCGACGTTTCCATATGTTTCGCACCATCTCAGATCGAATACAAAGGTTACGCGTAGTATCTAAGGGAATAGAGTCGCGTCATATCTTGGGACTACAATTCTTAAAGTATATCGCCCGACGTTCGTGAGAAGATGCTCCACCGATGATATCGCGTTGTCGTATGTCCATAATGAATAGTGGTGTCATAAGAAATAGGATGTGGGATAATTTCAAAAGAGCACGAGTGAATGAATATTGGATTGGAGGGGTACTTAATGACAACTTTTATACTTAGGAAATTTCTAATTCATAATGAATTTCTCAGGGCCAATCACTAGTTCTCAAGCGGTCATATCTCGACACACAGTATCTATCTTTATAGTAAGGACTAGCCACATCATCATCATATCGTGCAAATACTGGTTCTTAATAGTCAAATCTTAGAGCACAATAACTATATCGATACTAAGGCAAGATTATATACTCATTATATCATTCACGCACTAGTCCTCAAATAGCTCAACCTCAGGACACAATAACTATCTTAATAGTAAGGCATGACTACATAATCGTCGTAATATTCACGCGCTAGTTTCAAATAGCTCAAACTTAGAGAGTAAAGGCTCTTATATCCATATCGTCTATGAAATTTCATATCAACTCGTCATGCCTATATTTTCTTTCTAAATCGATCATAAATAATCAACATCATTACTCAATAATTTGAACAAGTCATACCCCAAAATGATTTCGTGCCTTATAATAATCTCATTATTTTAAAGTGCATATGCAACTTAAAGTTCAACATCATGAATCATAAGGCTTTTACGCATGCATTTCTCCCATAATTTCCACATTGCACCTTCCAAACTTTCACATTGATATTTCAAACTTTCACATTGCACATTACAACTTTCACATTGCACATTTCAATTTTCACATTGCACACTATAAGCCTTCACATTGCAATCAAAGTATGCCCAAATTCACATGTTATAGCATAGAGTAGCATGTATCAACGAATATCTTTCAATCTTATATTTATTTCACTTCTAATGTGAAAAGGGGAATCCTACTAAACTAGCATAATCCTCAAGTAAAGCAAGTCTCGAATCGTTATATATGCTTAGGTGAATGTCTAAATGCAACAAGTATTCTCATTAAAACGAGTTTAATAAAGATTTTTTTTTTTTTTTTTTTGAAAAGGAATCCTTTTGAACATAAGTCTAAGTGGCCGTTTGAGTTTTACATGGTGCTCTCATAACTAAACGTAGTTCATGACCTATGTTTAATTAGGGTCGTACCATGTAAAGCTCAAACTAGTCCGCTTAGCCTTATGCTCGACTCGACTATAAAAATTTGTTTTGAAAAGTGGCTATAGTTTTGGAATTCCCGGAGGAACCCCAATGTTCTCTATAACCTTAGTCTCTGATACCATTTTCTGTAACACCCCAACTAAGGTGGAACAATGAGATGTACAGAAAGTCGAGTATTCAAAACAAAGGATAATAGATAACATTCACCATAGCTTTATTTTATAAAAGTAATTTTACAATGCACAAGCAGGTGAACCAATTCCCAAGTACAATACGTCTACCATACTTGGATATTGAGTCCACGAAACAAATAACAAATACATGAAATTATATACTACAATGATCAAGGCGGATTCGATTGCCCATCACAAGGTTTGATCTTTGACTCCCAAGTGCAATGCAAATAATCATGATGCATATAATTCCTCAAAGCTTATGCTAATTCCTGAAAAGCATGAAGAAAAAGTGTCAACTACGAAAACGTAGTTGGTGAGTGCATAGGTTTGCAAGTAAATCTCGTTACATATCCATTTCAAAATAGTTAAGAAATCCATGGTAAATTATAAAGTTCTCATTTGTCACATTTATCGTGAGAGAAAAAGTATGTCAATCGATTAATCATTCATCATACCAAAACCATTCGGTCATCAATATTCCAATATCGCCAATTTTAACAACTTTCAAGATTCCATATAAGGTCCAATACCCAAACCGTATGTTCAATCCATAATATCCAACCATAAATAATATCAATACCACTTGGTCAATGGTAAGACTACCATGACATAATTTGATGAGATTGTTCTTGAGCCACTACTAAGACCGGTTATGTCCAAGATAATAAGAAGCACATGCCGTCAATCATGTGCAATAATAATGATAATGGGGGTCGTGCCATGGAGGCGGCCAATAATATAAAGGGGCGTGGCATGACCACTGATATAGTAGCTAGAGCACCGCGTGGTCGGACTGGGAATGAAGGTCGTCACAAAGGCAACCATACATCCCACCGTTACTCGTTGGGTGAGGGGACAAGTCCTAGTTGCGCAACTCTCATACTACAGGCCTCTCGAAGAGTTAATAGTAGTGTACCGAGGTGAACAGTTTGACAGTACTCAAGCTCATCATATAATATATCACACGTTGAACATACAATATAATTCCATTTCATAATCATTCTTTCAAGAATCATTTCATAAGAGAAAGTCATTTTAATTAATCATGCTTTTCACCCCGCAAGTAAAACATATAAAAGAGTTTGAAAGGGGCTATGACTCACCTTGATATGCCGCATATTATATTCACTTATCCAAAATGGGTACTTCCCATCTATCGCTTCCTTGATCATATATCCGTCATATTCCTCAATCACGTTTCAAGCCAAGACTATCCCTACGATAGGACTAATATACGTAAGTTCCTATCTTAAGCCATCACTAAGAAATGCCACTTTCATTATGTTGTCATAAATTTTGGGATCCAAGTATATTGTTAATATTCGCATCTTTTTGGTTGTAGAGAGTGTTGGTGTAAAAGGGTCACTTTCATTATGCATGTAGTTATAAGTTGTTAGAATTTCGGTAACTTGCCTTTGATTATCATGGTTCCCATTGTACGCTTTGCTTAATCATGTCATTTGGCATTAGAAACTTTATAATATTGGTATTCATGAATATTTTCTGATTTATAATCATTTATTCAATTTAATATTATTTATTTAATTATTTATTCATTTTATCGATCTAGTAATTAAATAATTCCTTAAAAATACTTTTAAGTATCATAGTTGCCTTTGTAATTTATGAATAATTATAGTTGAGTTATATTCTGATTATTATGCTTTTTAACTTAGAGTATTGTGATATATATATTTATTTTATGTAATTTTTCTATAAATTTAAAAATAGTTATTAATTAGTGATTTTCGCTTACTTAATTATTTCTAAATTATATGACATTTGTTCTTTGACTTAAAATGATTTTACTCCAGTAGGTTTTAGTCACTTTCATCATTGGTTGTGATTATTTAACCAATTTCATGATTTATATAATTTATTTATTTATTTACCTTTTTAATTATCATTTAAATTCAATAATTAATAGAAATTCTTAGAAATCACCACATAACTTTTTGGCTAAAAATCTCAGGCCTTTTAGGCAACTTTTATCATGGGAAAATCATATCAATTCAACCTCTCTTGTGTCTTGCTCATTTTGAGGATTCTAAGCTTATAAATCGTTTACCGAAATAGTGATTTGTAGGCGTGTCTTTGCCATTTAATAGCCAAGTTAAGCTTTATAACTTTTATTTGACATACTCTCAGTAGGTTTATAATAATTTTTGTTACGAGATTGTTGGAGTTGATTAAAGTCGCAATCTAGTGACTTTTAGCTTATTTTGTTGTGAAGAACGTTTACTTGAAATTTTCTGTTTTAACACTTATTTTCATAAAATGTTGAGTAGTCATTCTTGGTTAAGTTGAATTATTTGGACATTGATGATTTTTATACAGAGACATATATGTGTCCTATATGTATGTGAATTTTTGCTAAATTTTTAGACATTGTTTACTACCTCTAAAAATTACAAAACTAAAGTTGGTCAGAATGCTTACTGCTATGCGACCCGAAACATTTTATAAAAGATTTCTATGATGAACATTTAAGAAAAATCTCCCAATTTTATTTTAAGTTAGGAACACTTTGAACTCAGTTCACACCAAGTTTAAACTTCTGAAATCTATTAGTTAAGAAATTAAAAATCATCGAAGTTGACTCAACATTAAGACAAAAATCCAGTTTTGACCACTTTTGGTAGAAAAATCATATCTTTATTTTGGTTCAGTATTTTTGAGTAATTCCAGTTGGAGGTTAAACTACTCGTTCATCTACAACTTTTATTTTGAAAGTTTTTCTTGAATCTGCCCTCACATGTTCAGTTCACCCGATTTAAGACAGAAAATTATTTCTGTCAGAATGTTCTTGATTATAACAACTCACCAATGACCATTCTTGCTTAATTAACACTTGAGTTCATCATTTACAAGATTAATACTTTATTTTTATCTCTCTCAACATCAAATTTCCAGATTATTATACTTCTTTTAACATATTTTTCACTTAATACAACTCCATATCCATCTCAATCCAACAACAAGATTCAACTTTCTTAGATCTAACATGAATGCATTCAAATCAACACTTTTCAATACCAATCTTTATAGATCTATCATCCACAACATAAAAACACCTTTTTAATGAAAAATCTCAAAAATATATTCTTCAAAATATACAAAAACATATAGATCTATCAAAAGGAAAATCACTTTAAAAGCTACTAATCTATAACAACACTTTTGGGTCTTAAACTTGTCGAATCCTTGGATCTTTCTCATAGATTTTGACATGCATATCCTATCAACTTTGCCCTCATCAAGTGTATATTACAAAGAAAACAAAAAGAAAGTATGAGTTTTTGATAAAACCTTTGATTATAAACAAGAACAAGATTAGATCTAACAAAAAGGATGAAGATTATACCCTTGAAGAACACGATTTTGAGGATGAAAAGATGCAGATTTTCGTGGCCCTTGAAGCCTCCAACAACCCTTAATCTCACCTAAAAACAATCCTTAAACCCTTGCTTAATATAACCCTTTAACAATCTAACTTGGCTGCCGAAATGAAGAAGAAAAAGGGGAAAGAG
Source organism: Erigeron breviscapus (assembly GCA_034093135.1). NCBI lineage: Eukaryota > Viridiplantae > Streptophyta > Magnoliopsida > Asterales > Asteraceae > Erigeron > Erigeron breviscapus. The sequence continues at coordinate 154,338,964 of CM067170.1, read as the reverse complement.
AAGAGTTTTGAGAGAGCAAAATGTGTTGGGAGAAAAGTAAGGGGATTAGTGTGTGTGAAAAATGGTGTAAGGGATTTGTGTTGGGAGTGTAAGACTAGTTAATGGTTGATTGGGTGAAGTTGTATGGGGGAAAGGGGGGGCCGGTTTTTGGTGCCAAAGGGCAAATGCAGGGGTTTTTGGGTTTGAATTTTGTATTTTTAAGTGTAGGTGTGTATGTATGTGTGGTACATAAAAATATGGATGCATGCTTATTTTTATTAACTAGCTTTTAGTATCTTTAAACAAATTATGTTAGTATGTATATGTATGTGCCGTACATATATGTATGTATGTATATATTTTTGGTGTTTTAATTTGTTACAAGGCTCATTGGTTGTAATCTTGTATTTATATTGGACTTGTACATATATACTTATTATTATTCAAGCATTCTCATGTACTTAAGGAGTTTTAATTATTTTTAAGATGCTCATGGTATTTTCATGACCAAATGTAATTTAGTTGGCTTGATGATTCAATTTGTTGGACATTTATAAGAATTTTGATTGTTATCTCAACTTGTGAGACTCACATTATTATTTATATAACTTAACTTCTCGAAATAAAGTTTTTGGTTTGTTGACCTTTCGTCAAGTTCAATTAGAACTAGTTTATAGCTTGAGATTGTGTTGAATGATTATAGTTATTGTTCATGGCATTTCTAAGGCAACTAGCTATCTTTGGAAATTCTACTGAACTAGATGGCAAGTATCACTATGCCTTAATGTCTGGAAGGCAAAATCTCTTAAGAAACCTCTAGGGATAGATATCTAGATAAATAGAAGTAAATTGTCCTAGTCGGAAATTGAGGGTTGTTACAAAGTGAATATGAAAGGTTATTGACTATATTGTGCCTTAGACATAGAAATGTCATGTTTGAATGTGAAAGGCTACATAGTTAATATTTTATGCCTTAGACATAGATATATTGTTTGAATATGAAGGTAGAAGAAAGGCTGTTGCTGATGTTCAAACAGACAGAGAGCCTTCTATCCATTCTGATGATGATTCTAGCAGTGATGGTGATGAAGATCCTTATAGATCTCATGCATTCATCAGAGTTGGATCTAAGATGGTTCCTAAACCTACTAAGGCAGCTCAAGGAAGAAGAAGGAGAGAAACGGATGAAGATTGGGTGCCAGAGCAGCCTATGCCAAAGAGAACTAGACTTGTCAGGGAACAAGAAACTTCTGCTGCTGCTGGTATGTCTGATAGCGTGCCAAGGGTTGTTGTTCCTGAGACTACACAGCCACAGTTACAAACAAGTGAAGAAACCAATCTTAGTGATCTGCAGAGACAGATGAATGAGATGAGAAGTTTGATTACTCGTTTGACTGATGATTTGAAGGTTGTTAGTGACAAGAACACATTTCTTGAAGACAAGTTGGGCAAGGCTGAGGTGGTAGTGTCCAGTATGTATAAGAAGTATGTGGCTTTAGATGAGAAGGTTATCAGGATGGAAGATGCATTGAAAAAGGGAGTCAAGATCTCCGAAGAAAAACTGCATGATCTCATCGATAACTATCTCAAAGTTAGAGCTTAGAGAGATAGCTTAGGTTGCAGAGGTGATGAGCTGGCTAAAGCAAGGCATGATGATCAGAATGAAGATCCAGATGCTGCTAGAGCTACTCAAGAGCTAGGAAGGAGTTCTATTTTAAGAACAAAGACTCAAGGAGAGTCTAGCCAGGCTGGTATTGCTGGCAAGGCAACCTCAGAAGCTCCACAAGCTCAAGAACAGATGTCTACAGAGATAAACATGGTAGTTGAGCTTGAGGCACCTCAAACTAAACTCCTTACAAAAGATGTTGACAGTGATCGATTAAACAAGGGTAAGGATTTGGTAGGGCAATCTGATGCTATTACTCTTGATACTGATAATGCTAGTGCTCAGGATAATGAGTCTACCAAGACCGATTCTACCAATAATACTTCTACCTAGTCAGATTCCAATTATTGTGCATAGACTGAAGAAGAGGTTGGGATATGATCCACAATCTCATATGAGAGCTAGAGCAGAGATTGCGGATTATTATTATGATCCAGGATCTTTGAGGGATCAAGAGAAAGAACGGTTAGGGTTAACTCATACTCCTTCATAGTCAGAGTCAGATTCTGATTTTGAGACTGAGACTGAGACTGAGAAGGAGCAAAGCAGGAGCAAGAAGAAAAAGCAGAGGAAGTAGATTAATGACAAAGACAAGACAAAGACATAGGTATGTTAACATCTAGAAGCTATTGCCAAGGGGGAGTCTGTAAGTGCACGTCTATGTCAATAGCAGTCTAGATTGTTTGGGCTTATATTGTTATATGTCTTTGTAATGTGATTGTCATTAATGAATTTAGTATTATGCATAGAATACTAGATTAAGTTTAAGTATTGAATGTATAGTAAATCTGCTAAGTGTGAATTGCGAGATCGCAATTCACAAAGGATATGCGACCCCGTATTTGCAGGGTCAAATAAGAGGCTAATCAAATAGGTAATACGACTCCGTATTTGCAGGGTCAAATACGAGGCCAATCACAGAATGCGACCTCTCATTAGTGACGGGTTGGGCTGGGTTTGCGAGGCGAACATGCTGAAGCCCATGTCGGGTGTTACCTATATAAACCGAATCCTAACAGAGTTTAGGGTTGAACATTTGTCGAAATATCAAGCAGGTATTGCAGGTATAGTCGTCAAAGGTTGTTCCGCTAGCCCGAAGAAGATCTGCGAGGCCGCAGATGATCTAGGGGCTTTTTGTTGATCACCAAGTTATTGTGAGGGATTCCGCACCTCAAGATC
>CM067170.1:154273148-154335140 GCA_034093135.1 Erigeron breviscapus | reverse complement strand
TTGATAGTTTGGATTATATTAACAGCATATTTAAAATGTGGTGGGAAGGCTGCGGGTGACCCTATATATAAGCATTTCAAATATGTTGGTAATAGAAACCCAAACCAAATGTGTGTAATCTAGACAAAGATTTCTTTAAAAACTCATTGCGTACTGTATCATCCATTTGAGACGTACTGCCTTATCCATTTGACTTATATGGATTCTTTGACTATCTTTTCAGACTAGTCATGTCGGATGGAGTTAGCTCAAATGCTGTTGTACCTTGTACACCTCCAGTTCCTGTCATAACAAACTCCATTCCTTATGTTCCTGACTCTTATGAAGAGGAACCAATGGAGGAATCGGGCAATGAATCACGCCCTATCAACCTTGTTTCATCTTCCAGTGAATCTGGGGCGAACATGTGTCTATCCATGTTCAATCATCTGTAACACCGGTATCTCCATATCAGAGGAGGACTACCGAGGGAGCTCATTTGCCTTATGCTCCTAGAGACCCTTATGCTCCTGGTCCTTCTGCACCAGTTCAGGGCAACAGTGGACTTGGTCTTTCATTCTTTCAGGGAGATCCATATGTGTGAGTCCCAATGTTTGTTGTAAATTTAATGATGACAAATCTGACCTATAAACACTTAGTAATCTTTTGGTTCTTATGTTTGGATCTGGGTCAGACTAAGCTGACACAGCTTGCGATCTGTAACTGACCCAGATCACGCTTCTTGTTCGTAATTGTAATACTATATGGAAGCAAGTGTTATTCAAGCTGCATCAACAACGTTAAAGCATTCAATCCAAGTCGAAGAGGAGGATTGAAGATAGAGGACCAAAACTGTTAGTGGAAGACAGATTGGAACTAGCAGACAGCTTGGAAACACTTAGGCAGATTGGTGCCTTGACAAACCGCCCAATCTGTGTCAACAATCAAAGTGAAGATAACAACCTGGATTGAAGATAAGATCAATGACGTGACTTGGAATATTCCTAGTATCCAGGTTGGTGGTTGTTTATGTATGCGTGTCCATACTCTTATTGGACGACAAAGAATGTGCTGCAGTACGTGGGGGACCACAAGTACGAGGTAGGCACGATCGTTTATTCTTTTGATCGTCCAATACAAGAAGACTACGTGGCTAATTTGGACACCAAGTGACGAGGAGCTTTCGCCTATAAAAGCTACACTCCTTGCATGCATATGTGTGACATTCCTGAGAATCATTCTTCACACAAAGGTTCTCTGCTCTTACACACAGCTTAGTCTGTTTGAAATTAGCTTGGACTAATTCTCTTGAGCTGAAACTTATTGATTGTAGTTTGTCATTTCATAGGGTTGTTTAGATATCTGTAGGCTATCTTTATTCCGCAACAACCCTGTAATTCTTTGTATAGATTATTTCTTAATAAAGAGTTACATTTGAAAAACTGCAATCTGTGTTCAAGAATGCTCTGCTTTACTGTTTTAATGATTCTTGTTCTTTACATGCATTAAGTATTTTTGAGTCTTAAAACGTTGCTTAAAAAGATTGTAAAGTTTGAGAAAAGTTGTATTCACCCCCCTCTACAACTATCCTGTGTACAATATACTTTGGTATATTGATACACCGTGGGACCTAACAATTGGTATCAGAGCGGTGGTTGAGAATTAACTTGACTTGATCCTTGCATATTTTCATTTATAGTAAAGCGTAATGTCATCTTATATTGATAACGGTTCTTCAACCCGACCACCCATGTTTGATAAAGATGATTTTAGTGGGTGGAAAGGTCGAATGTCTTTGTTCCTTGAATCCATCGATAACAATATGCCTGACATCCTTCAGGATGGTCCTTATGTTCCTACACAGACTGTAGTGGTTGAAGCTGTGGTTAGGGAAGGTCACCCAACCATTCCTGCCACAGTTAAATCCATAGTAAAGGACAGGGCAGATTGGGGGGATGAGGATAGGAGATTGGCTAACTTGGACGTGAAGGCCAGAAATTTCATTGTCCAGGCTGTGCCCAAAGACCTTTATCATTCAATAAAAATGTGTTCTACAGCAAAGAAAATGTGGAGTACTTTGACTGTCATGTTTGAGGGTTGTTCTACTTCCATGGAGTCCACCATAACTACCTTAACAAGGAAGTATGAAAGATTCTTCTCTTTGAGAAATGAATCCTTAACTGACACTCATACCCGCTTTAACGCTTTGGTAAATGATTTAGCTGCTGTTGGAATTAACAAAAGTAATAGTGTTTTAAAGAGCAAATTTCTTGATTCTTTACCTCCTAAATGGAACAATTATATTTCATCTGTTAAGTTAAGTGCTGTTTACCATGATCTTGATCTCCCTGGACTCTTTGGTTTGCTTCATAACCAAGAGTGTTCAGAGGCAGAAAAGTTAATAGCTATGGGTGATTCTTATAGTCAGCCTGCTGCTGCATTTGTTGCTTCAATGACTGAACACCCTAGTTCTGTTAGCAATGAGATCATTCCATATGTTAATGATGATATTCCTGTGATGTCTAACCATAATTCTGTTTGTGTTGAATCTGAGTATGAAAATTCTGAGGGTGATGAACTAGCTAATGAGGTAGCTATGTTGGCTGAAAGGATTAGAAGGAGATCCTTTAACAAGTTTAAAGGAAAGGGAAGAAGTGGCCAAGCTGATAGAGCCAAGAAGCCTTTTGATATGTCCAAAGTCACTTGTTACAAGTGTGGCAAAACTGGACATATGGCTGGTGATTGTAGATCCAAAGAAACTGCTCAAGCTGGGCCAGCCAAAGGTGGAAGAGGTGAAAAATACTCAAAGCTCAAGACAAAGTATAAAGCCTTGAAAGCTCAAATAGCTGAACTGACTGAAAAGGTGAACAAGAATGAGAAAAGTTGTATTCACCCCCCTCTACAACTATCCTGTGTACAATATACTTTGGTATATTGATACACCGTGGGACCTAACAATTGGTATCAGAGCGGTGGTTGAGAATTAACTTGACTTGATCCTTGCATATTTTCATTTATAGTAAAGCGTAATGTCATCTTATATTGATAACGGTTCTTCAACCCGACCACCCATGTTTGATAAAGATGATTTTAGTGGGTGGAAAGGTCGAATGTCTTTGTTCCTTGAATCCATCGATAACAATATGCCTGACATCCTTCAGGATGGTCCTTATGTTCCTACACAGACTGTAGTGGTTGAAGCTGTGGTTAGGGAAGGTCACCCAACCATTCCTGCCACAGTTAAATCCATAGTAAAGGACAGGGCAGATTGGGGGGATGAGGATAGGAGATTGGCTAACTTGGACGTGAAGGCCAGAAATTTCATTGTCCAGGCTGTGCCCAAAGACCTTTATCATTCAATAAAAATGTGTTCTACAGCAAAGAAAATGTGGAGTACTTTGACTGTCATGTTTGAGGGTTGTTCTACTTCCATGGAGTCCACCATAACTACCTTAACAAGGAAGTATGAAAGATTCTTCTCTTTGAGAAATGAATCCTTAACTGACACTCATACCCGCTTTAACGCTTTGGTAAATGATTTAGCTGCTGTTGGAATTAACAAAAGTAATAGTGTTTTAAAGAGCAAATTTCTTGATTCTTTACCTCCTAAATGGAACAATTATATTTCATCTGTTAAGTTAAGTGCTGTTTACCATGATCTTGATCTCCCTGGACTCTTTGGTTTGCTTCATAACCAAGAGTGTTCAGAGGCAGAAAAGTTAATAGCTATGGGTGATTCTTATAGTCAGCCTGCTGCTGCATTTGTTGCTTCAATGACTGAACACCCTAGTTCTGTTAGCAATGAGATCATTCCATATGTTAATGATGATATTCCTGTGATGTCTAACCATAATTCTGTTTGTGTTGAATCTGAGTATGAAAATTCTGAGGGTGATGAACTAGCTAATGAGGTAGCTATGTTGGCTGAAAGGATTAGAAGGAGATCCTTTAACAAGTTTAAAGGAAAGGGAAGAAGTGGCCAAGCTGATAGAGCCAAGAAGCCTTTTGATATGTCCAAAGTCACTTGTTACAAGTGTGGCAAAACTGGACATATGGCTGGTGATTGTAGATCCAAAGAAACTGCTCAAGCTGGGCCAGCCAAAGGTGGAAGAGGTGAAAAATACTCAAAGCTCAAGACAAAGTATAAAGCCTTGAAAGCTCAAATAGCTGAACTGACTGAAAAGGTGAACAAGAATGAGAAAAGTCTGGTAGCCAAAGACTGGGCTGAAAGTGCTACTTCATCTGATGATGAGTTGTACAAAGATGCTACTTGTTACATGGCTAAAGAAGCTACTCAACGATTTGCTGAAGATCTGGCAAGTATGCAAAAGCAGTCAGAGTCAGCTCACCAGGCATTCACCAGTCAGACTGCTCCACCTGAGGTAACTTCTCTCCCTAATCTGTCTGATAATGATAATCTGTCCAGACTAAACAAACTTGGTGATGAGGTCCTTTTGCAAAAACACTTCAATCAAGAACTTAAGAAGGAAATTCATTTGTTGAAACTTGATGTAAGTACCAAAAGCAACACCATTGAAAAACTTGAGTCTGAAGTCAAAGCACAAAAGAAATTGAACTCTATTTTGGTAAAAGAAGCTAAGACTGCAGAAGAAAAGTTTTTTAAAATTCGACAAATTACTGAATCATGGTGTATTGCTTCAAAAAGAGTTGCAAAGTGTGTCAATGTCCAAATACCTCATCAGATCCAAGCCATTTTTGATGGTGATTATGACAGGGCCATAGCCATAGCTGAAGTATGTGCTATGGAGCCTTGTTATCAGCCTCCTTCACCACCCAAAGTCCAAACCAAAGGTACGAATTCTAAACCAATCAAGTTGGTTCAGAAATCTGGTATTGGGTTTAGTGATCCTGAAATTGTTGGCCAAACTATTGCTGAAGCTGTGTATAAGACTGACAAGGTTGTTGAGTTAAAACCTGAAGAAAGTCTTGACTTGACCAAACTGACCATTACCCAGTCTGTGTCAGATTCCAATGTTAAAACAAACAAGAACTCAAGGAGAATGAAAAGGAAAGTTAGAGATCACAGTGTTCCAAAACAAAAGGTTAAGGTGTTAAAGTATGAGAAGGACAAGCTGTGTGGTGCTTGTGAGAAAGGCAAGCAACATAAAGCTACCTTTAAGTCCAAAACCTGCTCAACCATTGATAATTGTCTGGATCTGCTTCATATGGATTTGTTTGGACCAATTAGTACTCCATCATTCACTGGAATGAGGTACTCCTTGGTCATTGTTGATGAATTTTCAAGATACACCTGGGTTTTCTTTCTTAAACCAAGAGTGTTCAGAGGCAGAAAAGTTAATAGCTATGGGTGATTCTTATAGTCAGCCTGCTGCTGCATTTGTTGCTTCAATGACTGAACACCCTAGTTCTGTTAGCAATGAGATCATTCCATATGTTAATGATGATATTCCTGTGATGTCTAACCATAATTCTGTTTGTGTTGAATCTGAGTATGAAAATTCTGAGGGTGATGAACTAGCTAATGAGGTAGCTATGTTGGCTGAAAGGATTAGAAGGAGATCCTTTAACAAGTTTAAAGGAAAGGGAAGAAGTGGCCAAGCTGATAGAGCCAAGAAGCCTTTTGATATGTCCAAAGTCACTTGTTACAAGTGTGGCAAAACTGGACATATGGCTGGTGATTGTAGATCCAAAGAAACTGCTCAAGCTGGGCCAGCCAAAGGTGGAAGAGGTGAAAAATACTCAAAGCTCAAGACAAAGTATAAAGCCTTGAAAGCTCAAATAGCTGAACTGACTGAAAAGGTGAACAAGAATGAGAAAAGTCTGGTAGCCAAAGACTGGGCTGAAAGTGCTACTTCATCTGATGATGAGTTGTACAAAGATGCTACTTGTTACATGGCTAAAGAAGCTACTCAACGATTTGCTGAAGATCTGGCAAGTATGCAAAAGCAGTCAGAGTCAGCTCACCAGGCATTCACCAGTCAGACTGCTCCACCTGAGGTAACTTCTCTCCCTAATCTGTCTGATAATGATAATCTGTCCAGACTAAACAAACTTGGTGATGAGGTCCTTTTGCAAAAACACTTCAATCAAGAACTTAAGAAGGAAATTCATTTGTTGAAACTTGATGTAAGTACCAAAAGCAACACCATTGAAAAACTTGAGTCTGAAGTCAAAGCACAAAAGAAATTGAACTCTATTTTGGTAAAAGAAGCTAAGACTGCAGAAGAAAAGTTTTTTAAAATTCGACAAATTACTGAATCATGGTGTATTGCTTCAAAAAGAGTTGCAAAGTGTGTCAATGTCCAAATACCTCATCAGATCCAAGCCATTTTTGATGGTGATTATGACAGGGCCATAGCCATAGCTGAAGTATGTGCTATGGAGCCTTGTTATCAGCCTCCTTCACCACCCAAAGTCCAAACCAAAGGTACGAATTCTAAACCAATCAAGTTGGTTCAGAAATCTGGTATTGGGTTTAGTGATCCTGAAATTGTTGGCCAAACTATTGCTGAAGCTGTGTATAAGACTGACAAGGTTGTTGAGTTAAAACCTGAAGAAAGTCTTGACTTGACCAAACTGACCATTACCCAGTCTGTGTCAGATTCCAATGTTAAAACAAACAAGAACTCAAGGAGAATGAAAAGGAAAGTTAGAGATCACAGTGTTCCAAAACAAAAGGTTAAGGTGTTAAAGAATGAGAAGTCTGGTTCTCAAGGAAGTGAGTCACAAACCAAATCTGAGTCTATTTCAAAAACCACTAAGTCTGACTCTGACAAAATGATTTCCAAATATGTTGAGTCCAGAACTAGTGAGATTTCAATTGATGCAAATTTTCTTAAAGATGTTTCAGATCCCAAAAATGTTGATCAAAGAAAATTAAGAACTGAATGTCAGAAATCTGGAATAGGCAAAGGTTTTATTCAAAAGGAAACCTTAGTTGTTGCTAAAAAGAATTTCAAATCTGGTAAGGGACAGATCAAGCAACAATGGGTATCCAAATGTGATAAGAGTCAAAGTTCAAAGACCCAATCTGAGTCAGACCCCTTGGTCAGCTCTGGTGAACCCATCTCCAGATGGGTTCCCAGAATGAACTAATCTCTTATTGCAAATGCAGGGCAGTCATGATGATAACAACTGGCACTTGGACAGTGGATGTTCCAAGCATATGACCGGATGTAAGTCCCTGCTATGTAACTTTAGGATTCGCGCTGGTCCTAATGTTACTTTTGGAGATGATTCTCAAGGAAAGACAGAAGGTGTTGGTGTTCTTTCAAATGGTCCTCTTACTTTCAGAAGAGTCTCTTATGTTAATGGTTTGAAGCACAATCTGATAAGTGTGAGTCAGTTGTGTGATGCTGGTTATGAAGTGAGATTTAGGTCTGATAAGGGGATTGTTCTTGATTTAGAAGGCAATGTGGTTTTGATAGCAAAGAGGGATGAGTCTTTGTATACTTTTGACATGAGAAATCCAACCGTCACAAGAGAAGTATGCTTCATGTCAAAGTCTCAAGATGAGCTGAATTGGTTGTGGCATAAAAGGTTGTCTCATATGAATTTCAAAGACATCAACAAGCTGTGTAAGAAAGAGTTGGTGTCTGGTCTTCCAGTGATCAAGTATGAGAAGGACAAGCTGTGTGGTGCTTGTGAGAAAGGCAAGCAACATAAAGCTACCTTTAAGTCCAAAACCTGCTCAACCATTGATAATTGTCTGGATCTGCTTCATATGGATTTGTTTGGACCAATTAGTACTCCATCATTCACTGGAATGAGGTACTCCTTGGTCATTGTTGATGAATTTTCAAGATACACCTGGGTTTTCTTTCTTAAACACAAGAGTGATGCAGCTGACACAATCATTGATTTCATCAAGCAAGCTGAAATTCTTTACAAAAGGCCTGTTAGGCAGTTAAGGAGTGATAATGGAACTGAATTCAAGAATATCACTCTTAACTCCTTTTGCAGAGAGAAGGGAATTTCACAAGTCTACTCAGCTGCTCGAACTCCTCAACAGAATGGTGTTGCAGAAAGAAGAAACAGAACTCTTATTGAAGCTGCCAGATCCATGATGGCTCAAAACAATGTGAAGTCTCATTTCTGGGCAGAAGCAATTCACACAGCTTGCTTTACCCAGAACAGATCCCTCATTGTGAAAAGACACCAGAAAACTGCATATGAACTTCTTAGGGGGAGAAAACCTGAAATCGGTTTCCTAAGAATGTTTGGCAGTCCTTGCTTTATTCTAAACCAGAAAGACCACCTTGGTAAGTTTGATGAGAAGTCAGATGAAGGAATCCTTCTTGGATATGCTACAATGATGAAAGCCTACAGAGTGTACAACAAGAGAACAAGAACAATTGAAAACTCTGTAAATGTAAGCATTGATGAAGGTTGTTCCAAGCCAGTTTGCTCTCCTCCTGAAGATGAAGACTTCAACTTTGAAGAACTGGCTGTACCTGAGAATGAGCCTCCAACAAATCCTCCAGTTGGAGCTAATAATGCTCAAACTCAGGGGGAGCATTTTTTTTTGAAGAAGAAGAAGTTCCAATCTTTGAAGATGCTCAAGCTGATCCTACTCCTACTGAAGTTGCTATTCAGAATCCATTTAATGACTCTCCAACTGGTTCAGACTCCTCCAATCCTATCCAAGCTGATCAGACTCCTCCTCAAACTGATCATGCTGGACCATCAAATCTGAATCAGTCCATTGTCCCTGTTACTAGATGGACAAAGAGTCATCCCATTGACCAAATCATTGGTGATCCACTCTCTGGTGTAAAAACAAGAAGAAAGGCAACAGGCAACTTTTGCATGTTTGTCAACTTTGTAAGTAAGGTGGAACCAACTGAGGTTAATGAAGCTCTGGAAGATCCCTCTTGGGTTAGTGCAATGCAAGATGAACTAATACAGTTTGAAAGAAACAAGGTTTGGGAACTTGTTCCAAGACCTCATCACAAAACTGTGATTGGAACCAAGTGGGTCTACAGAAACAAAATGGATGAAAGGGGAGTTGTGACCAGAAACAAAGCAAGATTGGTAGCTCTTGGTTACAGACAAGAGGATGGAATTGATTATGATGAGACCTTTGCACCAGTGGCAAGATTAGAGGCAATCAGAATGTTTTTGGCCTTCTCTGCTCACAAGGGTTTCAAGGTCTATCAAATGGATGTGAAGAGTGCTTTTCTCAATGGAAAGTTGGAAGAAGAAGTTCCAATCTTTGAAGATGCTCAAGCTGATCCTACTCCTACTGAAGTTGCTATTCAGAATCCATTTAATGACTCTCCAACTGGTTCAGACTCCTCCAATCCTATCCAAGCTGATCAGACTCCTCCTCAAACTGATCATGCTGGACCATCAAATCTGAATCAGTCCATTGTCCCTGTTACTAGATGGACAAAGAGTCATCCCATTGACCAAATCATTGGTGATCCACTCTCTGGTGTAAAAACAAGAAGAAAGGCAACAGGCAACTTTTGCATGTTTGTCAACTTTGTAAGTAAGGTGGAACCAACTGAGGTTAATGAAGCTCTGGAAGATCCCTCTTGGGTTAGTGCAATGCAAGATGAACTAATACAGTTTGAAAGAAACAAGGTTTGGGAACTTGTTCCAAGACCTCATCACAAAACTGTGATTGGAACCAAGTGGGTCTACAGAAACAAAATGGATGAAAGGGGAGTTGTGACCAGAAACAAAGCAAGATTGGTAGCTCTTGGTTACAGACAAGAGGATGGAATTGATTATGATGAGACCTTTGCACCAGTGGCAAGATTAGAGGCAATCAGAATGTTTTTGGCCTTCTCTGCTCACAAGGGTTTCAAGGTCTATCAAATGGATGTGAAGAGTGCTTTTCTCAATGGAAAGTTGGAAGAAGAAGTTCCAATCTTTGAAGATGCTCAAGCTGATCCTACTCCTACTGAAGTTGCTATTCAGAATCCATTTAATGACTCTCCAACTGGTTCAGACTCCTCCAATCCTATCCAAGCTGATCAGACTCCTCCTCAAACTGATCATGCTGGACCATCAAATCTGAATCAGTCCATTGTCCCTGTTACTAGATGGACAAAGAGTCATCCCATTGACCAAATCATTGGTGATCCACTCTCTGGTGTAAAAACAAGAAGAAAGGCAACAGGCAACTTTTGCATGTTTGTCAACTTTGTAAGTAAGGTGGAACCAACTGAGGTTAATGAAGCTCTGGAAGATCCCTCTTGGGTTAGTGCAATGCAAGATGAACTAATACAGTTTGAAAGAAACAAGGTTTGGGAACTTGTTCCAAGACCTCATCACAAAACTGTGATTGGAACCAAGTGGGTCTACAGAAACAAAATGGATGAAAGGGGAGTTGTGACCAGAAACAAAGCAAGATTGGTAGCTCTTGGTTACAGACAAGAGGATGGAATTGATTATGATGAGACCTTTGCACCAGTGGCAAGATTAGAGGCAATCAGAATGTTTTTGGCCTTCTCTGCTCACAAGGGTTTCAAGGTCTATCAAATGGATGTGAAGAGTGCTTTTCTCAATGGAAAGTTGGAAGAAGAAGTCTATGTTGAACAGCCTCCAGGTTTTGAAAGTTCAAAGTTTCCTGACCATGTATTCAAGCTTGACAAGGCTCTCTATGGGTTAAAGCAAGCTCCAAGGGCATGGTATGATACTTTGTCTAAATTCTTATTGGCTAATAAATTCAAAAGAGGTAATGTTGACAAGACTTTATTTGTGAGAAAGTATAATGGTGATATTCTGCTGGTACAAATATATGTAGATGATATAATATTTGGCTCTAGCAGTGAAAAACTTTGCAAAAAGTTTTCAGAATTAATGTCTAAAAAGTATGAAATGAGCATGATGGGAGAACTAAACTATTTTCTAGGTTTACAAGTTAAACAGACTAAAAATGGAATTTTTATAAACCAAGGAAAGTATGTTAAAGATCTCTTAAACAAATTTGGTTTTAGTGATTGCTCACCTATGAAAACTCCTATGGGAACTGGTGAAAAGTTGGATGAAGATAAGAATGGAAAATCTGTTGACATCACAGCTTATAGGGGTATGATAGGATCATTACTTTACTTAACTGCTAGTAGGCCAGATATTATGTTTGCTACATGTCTTTGTGCAAGATATCAGGCTAGTCCTAAGGAATCTCATCTTAAGGCTGTAAAGAGAATCTTTAGATACCTTAAAGGTAGTCCCAATCTGGGTCTTTGGTATCCCAAAGACTCAGGGTTTGATCTAATTGGCTATTCAGATTCTGACTTTGCAGGCTGCAAGATTGATAGAAAAAGTACTTCAGGAGCTTGTCAAATGCTAGGTAATAGACTTGTAAGCTGGTCCAGCAAGAAACAGCATTCAGTTTCTATCTCTACTGCAGAAGCTGAGTATGTTGCTGCTGGAAGCTGTTGCTCTCAAATTCTTTGGATGCAATATCAGCTTCAAGACTATGGTGTCACTGCAACAAAAACTCCAATCTTTTGTGACAGTACCAGTGCCATAGCAATCTCAAACAATCCTGTACTTCATTCAAGGACCAAGCACATTGATATAAGATATCATTTCATTAGGGATCATGTGATGAAAGAAGATGTTGAACTCCATTTCATTCCAACCGACGATCAGCTCGCTGACTTGTTCACAAAGCCATTGGATGAATCAAGGTTCAACTACCTCATAAGTAAGCTAGGTATGCTTAATTTATAAAATGTAGTGAGCTAAGTAATAGCAAATCTGACCCCTTAGAGTTTCACTCAAATTTTGAGGGCAAGCTGTGTCTGACACAGACTACTCTTTTGTACTTGATGTTTATCAAGTAAAAGTGAGTAAGCTGAGTCTGACCCAGCTTCGTGGTGATTTTTGTTATTAAATATCTCAGTGCGTTTTATTTGTTTCATTATTTTATTTAGCTTATGTATTGATCCAATTGGGATGTGACACGTGTAGTGGACCATACCGGTTACTGAAAAAGTACCTCCACTACTTGTTGTTCATCCAATCAAAATCTTTCTCTCTCCTCTTCTTCCAAATTAGATATTTTGGGTTTGATTTATACAATCATTCTAACCTAAATTTCAAATCACTTGTTCATATCTTCACAAAATCAATTTTTCTTTCTCTCAAATCTGTTTACTGTTTTATTAAATTTATTTTCTTCTAAATTTGTTTTCAAAATGGCATCATCATCAAATAGCCGCACCCTCATTCCAATTCAAATCAGCTTCAAACCAACCCAGTGTTGAGGACTTAGTGCCTCACATTGTGAGAAAGAAAAGATCCACAAGGAAATCTGTGTCAGCTTCGGTGGGCAAAATTTTAACTCCAAAACCATTAGAAGTCCCACCAGGTTCAGTGGAAGCTGAGGAACGTTCCGAAGCTGTCCCTGATACCCAAGCTGACATACCGAATACACCTCGCCCATCTACACTCTCCCAAAAGGGTGTAGACGAGATTAAAGGGACAATTGCATCTACCCAACCCTCTAAAGAGGGTGAAGGGTTGGCCACATCATCAGCCACCCTAGCCGCACCCTCATTCCAATTCAAATCAGCTTCAAACCAACCCAGTGTTGAGGACTTAGTGCCTCACATTGTGAGAAAGAAAAGATCCACAAGGAAATCTGTGTCAGCTTCGGTGGGCAAAATTTTTCATGCAATGGTCACTATGACCAAAATAGATTTTGCTGCTTTAATCTTTAAGGACCTTGTTGAACGTGTAAATAAAAAGAGTCTTACAATTCCCTATGGTAGGATTCTTGCACTCATTATCGAAGCTATCCTTGATAATGACTACAGCCTGGCAACTGGTCAGACTGTAGAGTGCAAGTCCATTAATTCTAACATTTTCAACAGTCCTAAGGTATCTGTGCAGGGTCTAACCCGAGCAATGCAGATTTACCTTGATTTTTGCAGGAGAAGAGAGGAGGAACAAGAAGCATTAAGGGAAGCTGTCCCTTCTTCGACGCGATCTGGGTCTGACACCCAATCTGCTAATCAGGGGGACCAAGGTACACAAGCTTCTGAACCCTCTAACTCTTCTAAATCTATGCATTCTTCTCCTTCTAAAGAGGGTGAAGGGTTGGCCACATCATCAGCCACCCTAGCCGCACCCTCATTCCAATTCAAATCAGCTTCAAACCAACCCAGTGTTGAGGACTTAGTGCCTCACATTGTGAGAAAGAAAAGATCCACAAGGAAATCTGTGTCAGCTTCGGTGGGCAAAATTTTAACTCCAAAACCATTAGAAGTCCCACCAGGTTCAGTGGAAGCTGAGGAACGTTCCGAAGCTGTCCCTTCTTCGACGCGATCTGGGTCTGACACCCAATCTGCTAATCAGGGGGACCAAGGTACACAAGCTTCTGAACCCTCTAACTCTTCTAAATCTATGCATTCTTCTCCTTCTAAAGAGGGTGAAGGGTTGGCCACATCATCAGCCACCCTAGCCGCACCCTCATTCCAATTCAAATCAGCTTCAAACCAACCCAGTGTTGAGGACTTAGTGCCTCACATTGTGAGAAAGAAAAGATCCACAAGGAAATCTGTGTCAGCTTCGGTGGGCAAAATTTTAACTCCAAAACCATTAGAAGTCCCACCAGGTTCAGTGGAAGCTGAGGAACGTTCCGAAGCTGTCCCTTCTTCGACGCGATCTGGGTCTGACACCCAATCTGCTAATCAGGGGGACCAAGGTACACAAGCTTCTGAACCCTCTAACTCTTCTAAATCTATGCATTCTTCTCCTTCTAAAGAGGGTGAAGGGTTGGCCACATCATCAGCCACCCTAGCCGCACCCTCATTCCAATTCAAATCAGCTTCAAACCAACCCAGTGTTGAGGACTTAGTGCCTCACATTGTGAGAAAGAAAAGATCCACAAGGAAATCTGTGTCAGCTTCGGTGGGCAAAATTTTAACTCCAAAACCATTAGAAGTCCCACCAGGTTCAGTGGAAGCTGAGGAACGTTCCGAAGCTGTCCCTGATACCCAAGCTGACATACCGAATACACCTCGCCCATCTACACTCTCCCAAAAGGGTGTAGACGAGATTAAAGGGACAATTGCATCTACCCAACCCTCCAAACAGGGTGAAGGTATTGAAACAAAGACCTCCTCCCAAGGTCATACTGAGTCTATGCCGAAATCGCCATCATCAGCCTCCCAAAAGGTTGATGATATCATTAAAGGGATAACAATGGATCTAGCCCAGATCCAAGAGTCAGAGTCTGTGCACGTACAATCTGAGGATGGTCAGACAAAGGAGAGTAGTATCGAACGCCAAGGTGACACTGCTGCTGTTCCCAAAGCTGATCAGACTCCCTTAAAACACTCTGAGTCTGCACTGGCTGCCAATGCCTCTTCTATGTCACAAGAAGAGGTACAGGCCACAATTCTCCCTCGTGATACTTTGGTGCAACAACACACCATTGTTGAAGGGCAATCATCTACCCTTAACATTACACCTACAGAGTCTGTGTCTGCATCTGTCCTTGGACAGAGGGATTCTGTAGGTTACTTGGCTGTCTTTAAGGCAGTCATGTCAGCCCCTTGTGCAGCAAAGGGAACCATTGATGGTCCTCACGATGTCAATGAGAACATAGTCACTATCTCCGGAAGTGACTCTTCATTCGATGATGAGTTTGCCCATCCATCCTCAAGGGATGATCTGATGGAAGTTGCTAGTGGAGGGGTTGATCAACATCATGATCAACCAATTCCCATTAGCCATCAGCCTGAATTAAACGTCAATCTTTCTCAGGCTGATCAACTCATTATCAATTCTGAAAGATCCACTCATGAGACTCACTCTCATGAGCAAATGTTCCAAGATTCCTTACACCTCCACCCCCTTCTATATTCCCCAATTGACCAAATTAAGGATTGCAGGCTGCTCTTTCCAGAGTCAGTGGCTTTTAAGCCAACTGCAAGTTCTTCCCAAGCTGCCACAGTCTCCTTTTCAGATGTGGTGGGTCAGCTCACTGAGGTCATATCAACCCACAAGGTTGAGAACTCAAAGCTGACCAAATGCTTGGAAAAGATCCAACAGGATCAAGAATTGACGGATAAGAAGGTTGATAACATGGCTAAGGAACAGACTGCACTTAAAGAAAGTGTTATGAAAGCAGTTGACCTTATGCAAAAGAACCAAGAGAAGCTGACAGAGTCCCTTGATTGTCTTACTAAGACAATCAATGCAGATATGGAAAGGAACAAAGGGACTCTGGGTCAGATTGAAAATGCTGCAACCAGATTTACAAGGAAAGTGACTGTTGAGCTTCAAGCTGCTAACAAGTCACAAGCAGACTTCAAGAAGGATTTAATTGAAGCCTCAACCAGTTTCAAGAACAAGGTTGCACTCCTCCATGAGGATTTTGCTGAATTAAGAAGAGCCTGTTGTCTTACTAATGTTAAGATTGATGTTCTCAATAATCGAATTCCAGTCTTTGCCACTCCTGTAAGTTCTTTTCCTGGTGATGATGACAAAAAGGGGGAGAAGGATCATACCAAGGGGGAGAAGAGCTCCAAGAGAAGTGAAATAAATGAAGAAGAAATTCAAAGGCAAAGAGCTGAGGTGGATAGGGACATTGAAGCCTATTTTGAAAAGGTGAGACAAAGAAACAACCAGGCTGATAGGAGGATGACTATTTATGGTTCTAATGTGGGTGGTAAGGAAGAAAAGATAAAAAGACCAGAATCTGAGTCTGGTGGTGAAAAGAATGTGAATGAAGGAGTTGAAAAGGAGAGTGATAGAGTTGAGGGGGAGACCATTGTTGGTGTTGAAAAATTTGGAGGAATAAGGAAGGAAGGTGGAGTTGAAAAATTAAAAAGAAAGATGAAGTCTGTCCAAGCTGACCCTGTGCAAGCTGTGCCTGAACAATCTGTGCAAGCTGACACAGCTTGCGATCTGTAACTGACCCAGATCACGCTTCTTGTTCGTAATTGTAATACTATATGGAAGCAAGTGTTATTCAAGCTGCATCAACAACGTTAAAGCATTCAATCCAAGTCGAAGAGGAGGATTGAAGATAGAGGACCAAAACTGTTAGTGGAAGACAGATTGGAAAGAGAAAGAGTTGCTACAACTAAGTCTGATGCTGAAATTGCCAAAGCTGTGCAAGAACAATTGAATAAAGAAGATGAAGATCTTGCAGCAATTGGCACTAAAAGGAAAGTTGTGAGCAAAGAAAAGAGAAAGATGGTGGTTCACTCAAAACCATCACACAAAGTTAGAGATGTGGGGCAGAGTGTGAAAGCCCATAGCTGGCTTGATGCCTTGGAGAAAAGACAAGTGACTGAAAATGTCCAGTATAGAAGGCATCCAGAACCAATCCATCAGGTTATCTTGAAAAGGCGTAGAGGAAAAAGCATTCCAAGCATAAGGCTTACCAGGAAAGGTTTTGAAGCAAACTGGGAAACCTATGATCTTGACAAGTTGCTTGATCTAGGTTATACTGAATGGGTCGAATTGCATGATCACATTACTGGTATGCCTGGAATCCACAAAGAGGTTGTCTTGGAAGCCATTGAAAAGAAGTTGGCTGCAATTGTGAAGTATAAGATTGACATCACTGGCCTTCCAAGACCAAGAGCATATGATTTAGATGATGAAGATGAGTCAGAAGTGCCACTCAAGAAGAAGAGAAAAAGAAATGTTAATCTTCAAGGAACTGAAGGTGATCACACAAACTTCCTTAGAAATTTGAACCCTTCAGAGTTTCTTGGGTTATTATCAACTGAAGCTATTGACAAACTTCTAAGTCATCTCAATCTGACTCTACCTGCTGGTGTGGAAAATGCAAGAAGTGGATTGCATATTACAGAGCCTGAACATGGAATGTATTTTGTGGATACAAAAGGGAAACTTGTATTCCAAAGGACTGCTGAGCTAAAAGAGGTACCTACTTTGCACCTTTTTACCTTGTACAGATTTTGTGTTGCTTTCGGTGAACAAGGTAATGGGTATGAGCAGTTCCTAATTGATGAAGGTCTAGATAGAAAGATAGATGTGACAATTGCTCCATCTTTTGAGGTTAAACAAGAAACTGTAGAATTGATTGGGGAATAGAGTCTTATTGTAATACTTTTTATTTCTCTAATAAACAAGTAGTTGTACAAATTCAGTTATCTTGTATCAGATTGAAAATGCTGCAACCAGATTTACAAGGAAAGTGACTGTTGAGCTTCAAGCTGCTAACAAGTCACAAGCAGACTTCAAGAAGGATTTAATTGAAGCCTCAACCAGTTTCAAGAACAAGGTTGCACTCCTCCATGAGGATTTTGCTGAATTAAGAAGAGCCTGTTGTCTTACTAATGTTAAGATTGATGTTCTCAATAATCGAATTCCAGTCTTTGCCACTCCTGTAAGTTCTTTTCCTGGTGATGATGACAAAAAGGGGGAGAAGGATCATACCAAGGGGGAGAAGAGCTCCAAGAGAAGTGAAATAAATGAAGAAGAAATTCAAAGGCAAAGAGCTGAGGTGGATAGGGACATTGAAGCCTATTTTGAAAAGGTGAGACAAAGAAACAACCAGGCTGATAGGAGGATGACTATTTATGGTTCTAATGTGGGTGGTAAGGAAGAAAAGATAAAAAGACCAGAATCTGAGTCTGGTGGTGAAAAGAATGTGAATGAAGGAGTTGAAAAGGAGAGTGATAGAGTTGAGGGGGAGACCATTGTTGGTGTTGAAAAATTTGGAGGAATAAGGAAGGAAGTTGTGGTTGAAAAAGATATAAGGAAGGAAGGTGGTTGAAAAAGATATAAGGAAGGAAGTTGTGGTTGAAAAAGATATAAGGAAGGAAGTTGTGGTTGAAAAAGATATAAGGAAGGAAGTTGGTGTTGAAAAATTTGGAGGAATAAGGAAGGAAGTTGTGGTTGAAAAAGATATAAGGAAGGAAGGTGGAGTTGAAAAATTAAAAAGAAAGATGAAGTCTGTCCAAGCTGACCCTGTGCAAGCTGTGCCTGAACAATCTGTGCAAGCTGACACAGCTCCCAAAGAAGTGAACTTAGAATCTTCTTCAAGTGATGACACTGTCACTTTGTCTCAGTTTCAATTGAAGAAAAGGAAAACTGAAGATGAGTCAGAAGTGCCACTCAAGAAGAAGAGAAAAAGAAATGTTAATCTTCAAGGAACTGAAGGTGATCACACAAACTTCCTTAGAAATTTGAACCCTTCAGAGTTTCTTGGGTTATTATCAACTGAAGCTATTGACAAACTTCTAAGTCATCTCAATCTGACTCTACCTGCTGGTGTGGAAAATGCAAGAAGTGGATTGCATATTACAGAGCCTGAACATGGAATGTATTTTGTGGATACAAAAGGGAAACTTGTATTCCAAAGGACTGCTGAGCTAAAAGAGGTACCTACTTTGCACCTTTTTACCTTGTACAGATTTTGTGTTGCTTTCGGTGAACAAGGTAATGGGTATGAGCAGTTCCTAATTGATGAAGGTCTAGATAGAAAGATAGATGTGACAATTGCTCCATCTTTTGAGGTTAAACAAGAAACTGTAGAATTGATTGGGGAATAGAGTCTTATTGTAATACTTTTTATTTCTCTAATAAACAAGTAGTTGTACAAATTCAGTTATCTTGTATCAGATTGAAAAGAACCCAAAAGATTCAAAGGGTCACAAACTGTTATATTTTTTTTGATTCTTTGTAAGCTGATAGTTAGAAGTGTAGTTGGGTTTTGTCATCATCAAATAGGGGGAGTTCTTGGTCTTATCAGCTTGGCCAGTTTTTCCTTTCCCTTTAAATCTACCAAAGGATCTCCTTCTGATCCTTTCGGCCAACATGGCTACTTCACTAGCCAAACTATCACCATCCGTGATGTGACTCATTTTATGCCAATTTCCCATTTCGAATTTGGTCATTTATAAGTGATTTGGAGTCATTTTTGTATACATTTGGTGCGTTTATGGTATTTGTTAGTGTTTTCAGGATATTAACAGGTATTATGACATATTACTGAAGAAAACGACATTTGGAGACCTAAAGTGTGCTTACGGATGAGCTCGTGGAAGATTTGAGGAAGAAACGAACTTATTCAAGCTTTGGCAGATGGTCATGGCATGACCACATATGGTCATGTCGCATCTGGAAGTCAGAACCTTCCCCAACTCTTGTATTCAGATATGGTCATGGCATGACCATCTATGGTCATGTCGCATCAAGCTGTACCACCAGAAGAGGAATTTTCCACCAAGTATAAATACCTAGCAAACACAACCCTAACTGCATTTTTCGACTTTCAAAAGGTTTTTAGGGTTCTTGGAGGCTATTTTCATCAGATCAAACATCTCTAAAGATCATAGAAGCATTTGGATTCATTGCATCAATTCATTAACGATTCTAGCACTCTTTTGGATTTATTTCTACATTCGATACAATATGTTTTCATATCCTATTGATTGTTTTTATCTTTTCATCATGAGAGGCTAAATCTCTTTGCACCTACTTGGGTAGTGAGCATGTCATAGGATTGTTTGATGTTATTTGCAATTGTTGAACACGATTTTTATGTTTAATCGAAGATCCACATTTATTTGAGTTTATAAATTGTTTTTATCTTTTATATAGATTGATTGATAATTGTTATTAGAAGTTCGAGAGAATTCTATGTCATTGTCAATTGGTTTATGAAATAATTAATCGGTCTTTAATTAATCAAAGGCCGTTGGAGTTCGAGAGAAACTAGCGATTGAGATTTAAACAATTAAATTCATTTTGAGTGTGCAAACGTCTATGATAGAGAGATCTAATTAGGCGAATAAAGCAGTTCGAGAGAAACTAGCGATTGAGATTTAAACAATTAAATTCATTTTGAGTGTGCAAACGTCTATGATAGAGAGATCTAATTAGGCGAATAAAGCAGTTCGAGAGAAAGCTTTTCAAGATTAAATCATAAAATCAACTTAAGTCCTTAATGCTTAATTGTTGAGAGTAGAAATTATTCACGAGAGTGATAACTATACTTTTTGCAATTAAAGATTTGAGTACAACGAGAGTTCATCTTGATTACCTTTTTAAGTTGTTCAACATTGCAAGTGATATTATGACTTTCTGATTGATATGTAAGCTGATCCAAGTAGGTGTACCTTTTAAATTATTGTTTTCAATCACAAACTCTCTTTTCGATTAATCCTGCGGGATTACTAACTGATTTTACTAACTTTTTGCAACGTGACAATTCGGTCACAAAACCCCCCATTTCTATTTGAATTGCTTAATTTGAACAATTACTTTACTTTAGTCCTTGTGATCGACCTCGGATTTACCAAGCTAACTATACTGCATACGAACGGGTTCACTGCCTGTGAGTGTGTTGTAGTCAATCGCTAGGTGATTCGTGTTTATAAATTTTAAGACTCGATTTCACACACCAAGTTTTTGGCGCCGCTGCCGGGGACTTTTGTTTTAGTAGTTGTTTAATTTTGTAGTTCGACCCTTTCTCACATTTATTTGTGAGAAAGTTAATTGCTTTATTAGTAGATTTTATTTAATTTTTATTTTTATTTCATTTGTATCAGGTGCGGTTGACGGTTTGTTTTGTGGTGATTGTGCAGGTTCTTGCTAGTTGATGAACACAAGAGCTTCTGGCCGACCTTTTCTTAGTCCTTTATCTAATCCGGGGAAAGTCAGACGTCGATTAGTGCAGAAAAACAATCCAGAACCATCCACATCAGACAAAATAGATCCCGAAACCACAGACCAAGTTGTTGAGTCCCAATGTTAATTGTAAATTTAATGATGACAAATCTGACCTATAAACACTTAGTAATCTTTGGTTCTTGTAATCTGATCTGGATCAGACTAAGCTGACACAACTTATGATCTGTCTCTGACCCAGATCATGCTTCATACTTGTAATTGTAATATCTTATGGAAGCAAGTGTTATTCAAGCTGCATCAACAATGTACTAGCATTCAGTCCAAGTCGAAGAGGAGGATTGAAGATAGAAGACCAAGATGTTAGTGGAAGACAACTTGGGATTAGCAGTCAGCTTGGAAACACTTAGGCAGATTGGTGCCTTGACAAACGGCCCAATCTGTGTCTGACAATCAAGTGAAGATAACAACCTGGATTGAAGATAAGGACAAATGACGTGACTAGGAAGAATCCTAGGATCCAGGTTGGTGGTTGGTTTTACATATGCGTGTCCATACTCCTATTGGTAGATGAAGAATGTGCGGCAGTACGTGGGGGACCACAAGTACTATGAAAGGCATGATTGATTATTCCTTCATCAACCACTGATTGAAGAACACGTAGCTGCAACGGACACCTAATGAAGGAGCGCTTGTGCCTATAAAAGCCTCATTCATGGATTGCATATGTGTGGCATTTCCTAAGAATCATTCTTCACACAAGTTTCTCTACTCTTACACACAGCTTAGTCTGTACGAGATCAGCTTGGGCTGATTCTCTTGAGCTGAAACTATTGATTGTTGTTTGTCATTTCATAGGGTTGTTTAGATATCTATAGGCTATCTTTATTCCGCAACAACCCTGTAATTCTTTGTATAGATTATTTCTTAATAAAGGATTACATTTGAAAACCACAATCTGTGTTCAAGAATGTTTTTATTTCTTTACTGCTTTACTATTTTAATGATTCCTGCACTTTACTTACTTGCTTAATATTCATTATCTGAATCTTAAAACGTTTTGTGATAAAAGTTTGTAAAGATTGTGAAAAGTTGTATTCACCCCCCTCTACAACTGTTCTGTGTTCAATATACTTTGGTATATTGATACACCGTGGGACGTATCAATTGGTATCAGAGCCAGGTTGAGAATTAACTTGACTTGATCCTTGCATATTTTCATTTATAGTAAAGCATTATGTCATCATATATAGATAATGGTTCTTCAACCCGACCACCCATGTTTGACAAAGATGATTTCAGTGGGTGGAAAGGTAGAATGTCTTTGTTCCTTGAATCCATCGATAACAATATGCCTGACATCCTTGCGGATGGTCCTTATGTTCCTACACAAACCATTGTGGTAGAAGCTGTGGTCAGGGAAGGTCAACCAAGCATTCCTGCCACAGTCAAATCTATTGTTAAGGACAAGGCAGATTGGGGGGATGAGGATAGGAGGTTGGCAAACTTGGATGTGAAGGCTAGAAATTTCATTGTCCAAGCTGTGCCCAAAGACCTTTACCATTCAATTAAAATGTGTTCAACAGCAAAGAAAATGTGGGGTACTTTGACTGTTATGTTTGAGGGTTGCTCTACCTCCATGGAATCCACAATTACTACATTGACCAGGAGGTGTGAGAGATTTTTCTCTTTGAGAAATGAATCCTTGACTGACACTCATACCCGCTTTAATGCTTTGGTAAATGATTTAGCTGCTGTTGAAATTGTTAAGAAAAATGAGGTTTTAAAGAGTAAATTTATTGATTCATTACCACATAAATGGAACAACTATATTTCTTTTGTTAAATTAAGTTCTGTTTATCATGATCTTGATCTTCCTGGACTTTTTGGTTTGCTTCATAACCAAGAATGTTCAGAGGCTGAAAAGTTAATTGCTATGGGTGATTCTTATAGTCAGCCTGCTGCTGCACTTGTTGCTTCTATGACTGAACACCCTAGTTCAATTAGTAATGAGATCATTCCTTGTGTTAATGATGATATTCCTGTGATGTCTAATCCTAACTCTGTTTGTGATGAATCTGAATGTGATGAATCTGATGGTGATGAACTAGCTAATGAAGTAGCTATGTTGGCTGAGAGGATCAGAAGGAGATCCTTTAATAAGTTTAAAGGAAAAGGAAGAGGTGGCCAAGCTGACAAGACCAAGAAGCCATTTGATATGTCCAAGGTCACTTGTTACAAGTGTGGCAAGACTGGACATATGGCTGGAGATTGCAGATCCAAAGAAACTGCTCAAGATGTGCCAGCCAAAGGTGGAAGAGGTGAAAAATACTCTAAGCTCAAGACTAAGTACAAAGCCTTGAAAGCACAAGTAGCTGAGCTGACTGAGAAGGTGAACAAAAATGAGAAGAGTCTGGTAGCCAAAGACTGGGCTGAAAGTGCCACATCATCTGATGATGAGATGTACAAAGATGCCAAGTGTTTCATGGCTAAAGAAGCTACTCAAAGATTTGCTGAAGATCTGGTGAAAATACAACAGCAATCAGAGTCAGCTCACCAGGCATCTACCAGTCAGACTGCCCCACCTGAGGTAACTTCTTTTTCCAATCTGTCTGATAATGAGAAGCTGTCTAGACTGAACAAACTTGGTGATGAGGTTTTACTGCAAAAACATTTTAATCAAGAACTCAAAAAGGAAATACATGTTTTGAAACTTGAAAACAGCTCTAAGAGTCACACCATTGAAAAACTAGAATCTGAAGTTAAAGCTCAAAAGCAATTAAACTCCATTATGATTAAAGAAGCTAAAACTGCAGAAGAAATGTTTTTAAAGGTTAAACAGATTACTGAAACATGGTGTATAAGCTCTAAAAGAGTTGCTAAATGTGTAAATGAACAAATACCTCATCAGATCCAAGCTATCTTTGATGGTGATTATGATAGGGCCATAGCCATAGCTGAAGTATGTGCTATGGAGCCTTGTTATCAGCCTCCTTCACCACCCAAAGTCCAAACCAAAGAGACTATTTCTAAACCAATTAAGTTGGTTCAGAAATCTGGTATTGGGTTTAAAGATCCTGAAACTATGGGTCAAACCATTGCTGAAGCTGTGTTTGAAGCTGATCAGGTTGTTGAGTTAAAACATGAAGAAAGTCTTGACTTGTCCAAGCTGACCATCACCCAATCTGTGTCAGATTCAAAGAATAAAACAAACAAGAATAGTTTAAAGAGAAATAAAAGAAAGGATAGAGATCACAGTGTTCCTAAAGAGAAAATTAAGCTTTTAAAGAGTAAGAAGTCTGGTTCTCTAGGAAATGAGTCACAAGCAAAATCTGAGTCTATTTCAAGTAACACCAAGTCTGACTCTGACAAGTTGATTTTAAAATATGTTGAGTCCAAAACTGATAAGGTGTCAATGAAACCAATTTTCTTGAGAAGGTGTCTGATCCAAAAATTGTTGATCAAAGAAAATTGAGAGCTGAATGTAAGAAAGCTGGAATAGGCAAAGGTTTTGTTAAGAAGGAAACTTTGAATGTTGCTAGAAAGAACTTTGAATCTGGTAAAGGACAGACCAAGCAACAATGGGTTTCAAAATGTGATAAGAGTCTGTGTTTAGTTACCCAATCTGAGTCAGACCAGAAGGTCAGCTCTGGTGAACCCACCCTGGGATGGGTTCCCAAAATGAACTAATCTCATATCATAATTGCAGGGCAGTCATGACGATAATACCTGGCACTTGGACAGTGGATGTTCCAAGCATATGACCGGATGTAAGTCCCTGCTATGTAGCTTTAGGATTCGCGCTGGTCCTAATGTTACTTTTGGAGATGATTCTCAAGGAAAGACTGAAGGTTTTGGTGTTCTTTCAAATGGTCCTCTTACTTTCAGAAGAGTCTCATATGTAAATGGTTTGAAGCACAATCTGATCAGTGTGAGTCAGTTGTGTGATGCTGGTTATGAAGTGAGATTCAGGTCTGATAAGGGTATTGTTCTTGATTTAGAAGGCAATGTGGTTCTGATTGCAAAGAGGGATGAGTCTTTGTATTCTTTTGACATGAGAAATCCAACTGTCACAAGAGAAGTCTGTTTCATGCCAAAGTCTCAAGATGAGCTGAATTGGTTGTGGCATAAAAGGTTGTCTCATATGAATTTCAAAGACATCAACAAGCTGTGCAAGAAAGAGTTGGTGTCTGGTCTTCCTGTGATCAATTATGAGAAGGACAAGCTGTGTGGTGCTTGTGAGAAAGGCAAGCAACATAAAGCTACTTTTAAGTTTAAAACATGCTCAACCATTGATAATTGTTTGGATCTGCTTCATATGGACTTATTTGGACCAATCAGTACTCCATCATTCACTGGAATGAGGTACTCCTTGGTAATTGTTGATGAGTATTCAAGATACATCTGGGTTTTCTTTCTAAGACAC
The DNA here is from genome assembly GCA_034093135.1 of Erigeron breviscapus. Lineage (NCBI taxonomy): Eukaryota > Viridiplantae > Streptophyta > Magnoliopsida > Asterales > Asteraceae > Erigeron > Erigeron breviscapus. The sequence goes on along the minus strand of CM067170.1, from coordinate 154,310,170 downwards.
AAAAGTGAAGCTGCTGACAGCATTATTCATTTCATCAAGCAAGCTGAAATTCTCTACAAAAGGCCTGTTAGGCAATTAAGGAGTGACAATGGTACTGAATTCAAGAATATCACTCTTAATTCATTCTGCAGTGAAAAGGGAATTTCACAAGTCTACTCTGCTGCCAGAACTCCTCAACAAAATGGTGTTGCAGAAAGAAGAAACAGAACTCTCATTGAAGCTGCCAGATCCATGATGGCTCAAAACAATGTCAAGTCTCATTTCTGGGCTGAAGTAGTACACACAGCTTGCTTTACCCAGAACAGATCTCTCATTGTGAAAAGACACCAGAAGACTGCATATGAACTTCTTAGGGGGAGAAAACCTGAGATTGGTTTCCTAAGAATGTTTGGAAGTCCTTGCTACATTCTGAATCAGAAAGACCATCTTGGAAAGTTTGATGAGAAATCAGATGAAGGTATCCTACTTGGATATGCAACAATGATGAAGGCCTACAGAGTGTACAACAAGAGAACTAAAACAATTGAGAACTCTGTAAATGTAAGCATTGATGAAGGTTGTTCTAAGCCAGACTGCTCTCCTCCTGAAGATGAAGACTTCAACTTTGAAGAACTGGCTGTACCTGAGAATGAGCCTCCAACTAATCCTCCAGATGGAGCTAATAATGCTCAAACTCAGGGGGAGCAACTCATTGAAGAAGAAGAAGATGTTCCAATCTTTGAAGATGCACAGGCTGTTCCTACTCCTACTGAAGAAGTTGTTCAGAATCCATTTAATGACTCTCCAACTGGTTCAGACTCCTCCATTCCTGTCCAAGCTGATCAGCCTCTTCATCAAGCTGATCATGTTGAACCATCTAATCTGAATCAGTCCATTGTCCCAGTTACCAGATGGACAAAGAGTCATCCAATTAACCAAATCATTGGTGATCCACTCTCTGGTGTGAAAACAAGAAGAAAGGCAACAGGCAATTTCTGCATGTTTTCAATTTTGTAAGCAAGATGGAACCAACTGAGGTTGATGAAGCTCTGGAAGATCCCTCTTGGGTTAATGCAATGCAATATGAGCTAACACAGTTTGAAAGAAACAAGGTTTGGGAACTTGTTCCAAGACCTCATCACAAGACTGTGATTGGAACCAAGTGGGTCTACAGAAACAAAATGGATGAAAGGGGAGATGTGACCAGAAACAAAGCAAGATTGGTAGCTCTTGGTTATAGACAAGAGGATGGAATTGATTATGATGAGACTTTTGCACAAGTGGCAAGATTAGAGGCAATCAGAATGTTCTTGGCCTTCTCTGCTCACAAGGGTTTCAAAGTCTATCAAATGGATGTGAAGAGTGCATTTCTTAATGGAAAATTGGAAGAAGAAGTCTATGTTGAACAGCCTCCTGGTTTTGAAAATTCAAAGTTTCCTGACCATGTGTTCAAGCTTGACAAGGCTCTCTATGGGTTGAAGCAAGCTCCAAGGGCATGGTATGATACTTTGTCTAAATTCTTATTGGCTAATAAATTCAAAAGAGGTAATGTTGACAAGACTTTGTTTGTGAGAAAGTATAATGGTGATATTCTGCTTGTACAAATCTATGTAGATGATATAATATTTGGGTCTAGCAGTAAAAGACTTTGCAAAAAGTTTTCTGAATTAATGTCTAAAAAGTATGAAATGAGCATGATGGGAGAACTAAACTATTTTCTGGGTTTACAAGTTAAACAGACTAAAAATGGAATTTTCATAAACCAAGGAAAGTATGTTAAAGATCTCTTAAACAAATTTGGTTTTAGTGATTGCTCACCTATGAAAACTCCTATGGGAACTGGTGATAAGCTGGATGAAGATAAAAATGGCAAATCTGTTGACATCACAGCTTATAGGGGTATGATAGGATCATTACTTTACTTGACTGCTAGTAGACCAGATATTATGTTTGCTACATGTCTTTGTGCAAGATATCAAGCCAGTCCTAAGGAATCTCATCTTAAGGTTGTGAAAAGAATCTTTAGATACCTTAAAGGTAGTCCCAATCTGGGTCTTTGGTATCCCAAAGACTCAGGGTTTGATCTAATTGGCTATTCAGATTCTGACTTTGCAGGCTGTAAGATTGACAGAAAAAGTACTTCAGGAGCTTGTCAATTGCTTGGCAATAGACTTGTAAGCTGGTCCAGCAAGAAGCAGCATTCAGTTTCTATTTCCACTACAGAAGCTGAATATGTTGCTGCAGGAAGTTGTTGCTCTCAAATTCTTTGGATGCAATATCAACTTCAAGACTATGGTGTCACTGCAACAAAAACTCCAATCTTCTGTGACAGTACCAGTGCCATAGCAATTTCAAACAATCCTGTGCTTCATTCAAGGACCAAGCACATTGATATAAGATATCATTTCATCAGGATCATGTAATGAAAGAAGATGTTGAACTCCACTTCATTCCAACAGACAATCAGCTTGCTGACTTGTTCACAAAGCCATTGGATTAATCAAGGTTCAACTACCTCATAAGTAAGCTAGGTATGCTTAATTTGTAGAATGTAGTGAGCTAAGTAATAACAAATCTGACCCCTTAGAGTTATATTAAATTTTGAGGGTAAGCTGTGTCAGACCCAGACTACCTTTTCACACTTGGTGCATTTCAAGTGAAAGAGGGTAAGCTGAGTCTGACCCAGCTTCGTGGTTATTTTTGTTATTAAATATCTCAGTGCATTTTATTACTTTCATTATTTTATTTAGTGTACTTGTTGATCCTATTGGAGTGTGACACGTGTAGTGGTCCTACCGGTTACTGAAAAAGTACCACCACTACTTGTTGATCCTCCAATCAAAATATTTCTCTCTCTAACTTTTTCAAATAAGATATTTTGGGTTTTGTATATAACTTTCATTTAACCTAAATCCCAAATCACTTGTTCATATTTTCTTAAAATCAAATTTTCTCTCAAATCTGATTACTGTTTTATTAAATTTAACTTCTTCTAAAATTTGTTTTCAAAATGGCATCATCATCTGTTTCTATTCATACTAATGATTCTCCATCTAGTTCTGAACCTGAAAGTCTATACCCAGCTCCGATAAGCGCCAACAAGCTTTCACCTTATGTGGTGGGAGATAAGGTAGTAGTGGTTCCGGCTGATCTTGATACTGGTAAAATCAAGATTGGCAGTCTGGTTTATGCCAATATTCATCCTCCTTCATGGGCTAAAGGATACGATGAGATTGTGGCTTTCTTATGGCATCATCCATTCGGGAAGGTGATGATTGAGAAGCCAGACTGGGTGTTTCAAGATCTTTTGTGTGAATTTTGGGCGAGCTGTGTTGTGAAACAGAATAAGAAAGGAGATGCTGCAATCTATGGCTCAATCCTCAACGGTAAGAAAAAGGTATATATTTCTTACGAGAGGCTTAGGTCTGCTTTTGAGCTGTCTTATATGCCTGATGATGAATATGATGTTGTTGTGTCTCATACTGAAGCCAAAAATGTTTTACAAGAAGTTGGATATTTACTGGTCCATTGGCTTCAGTAGTTAAAATGAAACATTTAACTGGTATTTGGAACTACTTATTGAGCATAATTTCGAAAACCTTACAAGTAAAGGCAGGCAGCTTTGATCAGCCTAATGTTCTAGAATTGCAGATTTTTCATGCAATGGTCACCATGACCAGAATAGATTTTGCTGCTTTAATTTTTAAGGACCTTGTTGATCGCGTTCATAAGAAGAGTCTTACCATACCTTATGGTAGGATTATTGCTCTTATCATTGAAGCTATTCTTGACAATGATTACAGTTTGGCAACTGGTCAGACTGTGGAATGCAAGTCTATCAATAACAACATCTTCAATAGTCCCAAGGTATCTGTGCAGGGTCTGACCCAAGCAATGCAGATCTACCTTGATTTTTGCAGGAAAAGAGAAGAGGATCAAGAAGCACTTAGGGAAGCTGTCCCTTCTTCGACGCGATCTGAGTCTGACACTCAATCTTCTAATCAGGGGGACCCAGGTACACATGCTTCTGAACCCTCAAACTCTTCTGAATCTGTTCAACATTCTACTCCTACAAAAGAGGGTGAAGGGTTGGCCAAAACATCAGCCACCCTAGCCACACCTTCGTCCACTCGTTCAAAATCCGATTCTAAAAGACCCCTTGTTGAGGACTTAGTACCTCTCAAGGCCAAAAAGAAAAGATCGCATAAGAAATCTGTGTCAGCTTCTGGGGTTGATAATGCAACATCTTCTCTTGAGATCCCCCAAGGTGCAGTGGAAGCTAAGGAACATTCCAAAGCTGTCCCTGTCACCAAAGCTGACAAGCTGAAAATGCCACGCCCATCTGCACTCTCCCAAAAGAGTGTAGACGAGTTAAAGGGAACACTTACTGCTACCCAACCCTCCAAACAGGGTGAAGTATTGAAAGAAAGACCTCCTCCCAAGGTCATACTGTGTCTAAACCGAATTCGCCATCATCAGCCTCCCAAAAGGTTGATGATATCATTAAAGGGGTAACAGAGGATCTAGCCCAGATCCAAAGTGAGTCAGAGTTAATGCACATCATTTCTGAGGATGGTCAGCCTAAGGAGAGAAGTATCGAACGCATTAGTGACACTGCTTCTCCTCCCCAAGCTGATCAGACTCCTTCTATCTTACACTCTGAGTCTGCACAGGATGCCAATGCCCCTTCTATGTCACAAGGAGGGGTACAGGCCTCAATTCTCCCTAAGGATACTTTGGTGCAACAACACACCTCTGTTGAAGGGCAATCAATTACACAAAACATTACACATGCAGAGTCTGTGTCTGCATCTGTCCTTGGACAGAGGGATTCTGCAGGTTACTTGGCTGTCTTTAAGGCAGTCATGTTAGCCCCTTGTGCAGCAAAGGGAACCATTGATGGTCCTCACGATGTCAATGAGAATCTGATCACTATCTCCGGAAGTGATTCTTTATTCGATGATGAGTTTTCCCATCCATCCTCAAGGGATGATCTGATGGAAGATGCCAGTGGAGGAGTTGATAAAAATCAAGATTAACACATTCTCACTGGCCCTCAGCCTGAATTAAACGTTAATCTTTCTCAGGCTGACCAACTCATCATCAATTCTGACAGATCCACTCATGAGACTCACTCTCATGAGAAAATGTTCCAAAACTCCTTAAACCTCCACCCCCTTCTAAATATGCCCAATGACCCTGATATTAAGGATTGCAGGCTGCTCTTTCCAGAGTCAGTGGCTTTTAAGCCAACTGCAAATTCTTCCCAAGCTGCCACTATCTCATTTTCAGATGTGGTGGGTCAGCTCACTGAGTTCATTTCAACCTCTAAGGTTGAGAGCTCAAAGCTGACCGGATGCTTGGAAAAGATCCAAAAGGATCAGGATTTGACGGATAAGAAGGTGGATAAGCTGAGTCAAGATCAGACTGCATTGGAAGAATATGTTAAGAAAGCAGTTGATTTGATGCAGCAGAACCAGAGCAAGCTGACAGAGTCTCTTGATAGTCTTACTAAGGCAGTCAATGAAGAGAATGAAAGAAACAAGAGTACTCTGGGTCAGATTGAGAATGCTGCAACCAAGTTTAAAAGGGAAGTCACCATAGAACTTCGATCTGCAAACAAGTCACAAGCAGATTTCAAGAATGATCTGATTGAAGTTTCTAAGGGTGTTAAATCCAAGATAGAACTCCTCCATGAGGATTATGTTGAGCTAAGAAGAGCCTGCTGTCTCACCAATGTCAAAATTGACTTGATCAACCAAGATCTCAAAGACTTCCTTGTTACTCCAGTGAGCTCTTTCCCTACTGATGATGACAAAAAGGGGGAGAAGAATGCTACTAAGAGAAAGAGGAGTGCAATGAGTGAAGCTGAAATGGAGCTAGAAAAAGAAAGGCAAAAAGCTCAGGTTGACAAGGACATTGAAGAATACCTTGAAAGATTGAAAGAGAGACAGAATAAGGCCAGAGCTGAGGAAGCACAAAATGATAGAAGATTGGTTGTGCATGGTTCTAGGGTGGAAGGTGAGAAGGAAGATGTGGAAGAGATAAAAAGACCAGAATCTGAGTCTGGTGGTGAAACTGTTGGAAAATTGAATGAAGAAACTGAAAAGGAGAGTGATACAACCAAGGGGGAGACTGTTAATGAAATGGGAGATATAAGGAAGGATGTTGGTGTTGAAAAAGAGAAGAAAGTTGAAAAGAAAAGAAAGTCCTCCCAAGCTATTCCTGTGCAAGCTGTGCCAACTCAAGCTGACCCAGCTCCCAAAGTACAAATTGATGAATCTTCATCCAGTGAAGACACAACCACTCTGTCCCAGTTCATGATCAAGAAAAGAACTATAGAAGTTGGGTCAAGTGGTGTGAAGATCTTAACTGAGAAAGAAAAGGATTGGGAGATTGCAACTGAAACTGCTCCACAGCTTGGGGTAACAGTTGAGGTGGCATATAAAATGATTAAGGAGGACAAACTAGAAAGAGAAAGAATTGCTGCAACTAAGTCTGATTCTGAAATTGCCAAGCTGTTCAAGAACAATTAAATAAGGAAGATGAAGAAGATCTTGCAGCCATTGGTTCTAAAAAGAAAGTTGTGAGCAAAGGAAAAGGAAAGAAGAAAGTGGTGGTTCATTCTACACCATCACAGAAAGTTAAAGATGTGAAAGAAAGTGTGAAAGCCCATAATTGGTTTGATGCTTTGGAGAAAAGACAAGTTACTGAAAAGATCCATTATAGAAGGCATCCAGAACCAATCCTCCAGGTTCTACTGAAAAGGCGAAAAGGAAAGAACATTCCCAGCATAAGGTTTACAAGGAGAGGTTATGAAACCAACTGGGAAACCCATGATCTTGACAAACTGCTTGATTTAGGATACACAGAGTGGGTGGAACTACATAATATCGTTACTGGTATGTCTGGAGTTCACAAAGAGACAGTCCTGGAAGCCATTGAGAAGAAGTTAGCTGCTATTGTGAAGTACAAGATTGATATCTCTGGCCTTCCAAGACCAATTGCATATGATATGGATTATGAAGATGAGTCAGTTGAGCCACTGAAGAAGAAAAGAAGAAGGTTTGAAAAGATTGATGCTCCTGGAGGTGACCATTCAGTTTTTCTCCAAAACTTGTCTCCTACAGAGTTGCTTGCACAATTATCTTCTGGTGCTATTGACAAGATTCTTGATAATCTTAATCTATCTCTACCTGCTGGTGTTGAAGATGCAAGATGTGGGAAGTTCATCACTGAACCTGAACATGGGATGTACTTTGTAGATGCTAGAGGGAATTTGGTGTTTCAAAGGACTGCTGAACTAAAACAGGTACCATCTATGCACCTATTTACCTTGTACAGATTCTGCAGAAACTTTAGTGAAGAAGGTAATGGGTATGAGCAGTTCCTTATTGATGAGGGGTTAGATAGGAAATTAGATGTGAGAATTGCTCCATCATTTGAGGTTAAGCAAGAAGCTATTGAAATGCTTGGAGAATAGTGATGTAACATGTAATATCTTTGATTTATTCTCTATATATGCAAAGGCAGTTGTACAACTCTAGTTTCTTGGTTAAAGTTCATATCAGATTGAAAAGAACCCAAAAGATTCAAAGGGTCACAAGCTGTTAGTCATATTTTCGTTTGATTCTTTGTAAGCTGATTGTCAAAAGTGTAGTTGGGTTTTGTCATCACCAAATTTACAATGAACATTAGGACTCAACATTGTGGCTATATAATCATCTTCCTAGAGACTCATAGTCAACAATCTTAACACTTTGACATATATTTGGCAATTTGTTTCTAATTATTTGGGGTAGGATCTAAAGAAAACATATTAATGGTAGTTAAGTGTAGTGGTTCATCACATAAACTGTGAGAGTATTTGAACTGAATTAGACTAAAGGTTTAGACAGGGTTGCATACCTGGCCTTCATGTAGGTCTTCAATATCTGCTATGTTGATCATCTCGAATATTTGTATGAATGTTGTTGAGTCCCAATGTTAATTGTAAATTTAATGATGACAAATCTGACCTATAAACACTTAGTAATCTTTTAGTTCTTGTAATATGATCTGGGTCAGACTAAGCTGACACAGCTTACGATCTGTCTCTGACCCAGATCACGCTTCATACTTTGTAATTGTAAAATCTTATGGAAGCTAGTGTTATTCAAGCTGCATCAACAATGTGATAGCATTCAATCCAAGTCGAAGAGGAGGATTGAAGATAGAAGACCAAGCTGTTAGTGGAAGACAGCTTGGGATTAGCAGTTAGCTTGGAAACACTTAGGCAGATTGGTGCTTTGACAAACGGCCCAATCTGTGTCTGACAATCAAGTGAATATAACAACCTGGATTGAAGATAAAGACAAATGACGTGACTAGGAAGAATCCTAGGATCCAGGTTGGTGGTTGGTTTTACATATGTGTGTCCATACTCTTATTGGTTGATGAAGAATGTGCATTAGTACGTGGGGGACCACAAGTACTATGAAAGGCACGATTGATTATTCCTTCATCATCCACTGAATGAAGAATACGTGGCTGCAACGGACACCAAGTGAAGGAGCGCTTTCGCCTATAAAAGCCTCATTCATGGATTGCATATGGGTGGCATTTTCTGAGAATCATTCTTCACACAAGTTTCTCTGCTCTTATACACAGCTTAGTCTGTACGAGATCAGCTTGGGCTGATTCTCTGGAGCTGAAACTTATTGATTGTTGTTTGTCATTTCATAGGGTTGTTTAGATATCTATAGGCTATCTTTATTCCGCAACAACCCTGTAATTCTTTGTATAGATTATTTCTTAATAAAGGATTACATTTGAAAACCACAATCTGTGTTCAAGAATGTTTTTATTTCTTTACTGCTTTACTGTTTTAACGATTCCTGCTCTTTACTTACTTGCTTAATATACATAAACTGAATCTTAAAACGTTTTGTGTTAAAAGTTTGTAAAGATTAAGGAAAGTTGTATTCACCCCCCCTTTACAACTGTTCTGTGTACAATATACTTTGGTATATTGATACACCTTGGGACGTATCAATTGGTATCAGAGCAGGGGTTAAGAATTAACTTGACTTGATCCTTGCATATTTTCATTTATTGTAAAGCATTATGTCATCATATATTGATAATGGTTCTTCAACCCGACCACCTATGTTTGATAAAGATGATTTCAGTGGGTGGAAAGGTCGAATGTCTTTGTTCCTTGAATCCATCGATAACAATATGCCTGACATCCTTGCGAATGGTCCTTATGTTCCTACACAAACTGTTGTGGTAGAAGCTGTGGTCAGGGAAGGTCAACCAACCATTCCTGCCACAGTCAAGTCTATTGTTAAGGACAAGGCAGATTGGGGGGATGAGGATAGGAGGTTGGCAAACTTGGATGTGAAGGCTAGAAATTTCATTGTCCAAGCTGTGCCCAAAGACCTTTACCATTCTATTAAAATGTGTTCTACAGCTAAGAAAATGTGGGGTACATTGACTGTCATGTTTGAGGGTTGCTCTACTTCCATGGAATCCACAATTACTACATTGACCAGGAGGTATGAGAGATTTTTCTCTTTGAGAAATGAATCCTTGACTGACACTCATACCCGCTTTAATGCTTTGGTAAATGATTTAGCTGCTGTTGGAATTGTTAAGAAAAATGAGGTTTTAAAGAGTAAATTTATTGATTCATTACCACCTAAATGGAACAACTATATTTCTTTTGTTAAATTAAGTTCTGTTTATCATGATCTTGATCTCCCTGGACTTTTTGGTTTGCTTCATAACCAAGAATGTTCAGAGGCTGAAAAGTTAATTGCTATGGGTGATTCTTATAGTCAGCCTGTTGCTGCACTTGTTGCTTCTATGACTGAACACCCTAGTTCAATTAGTAATGAGATCATTCCTTGTGTTAATGATGATATTCCTGATATGTCTAATCCTAACTCTGTTTGTGCTGAATCTGAATGTGATGAATCTGATGGTGATGAACTAGCTAATGAAGTAGCTATGTTGGCTGAAAGGATCAGAAGGAGATCCTTTAATAAGTTCAAAGGAAAAGGAAAAGGTGGCCAAGCTGACAAGACCAAGAAGCCATTTACATGTCCAAAGTCACTTGTTACAAGTGTGGCAAGACTGGACATATGGCTGGAGATTGCAGATCTAAAGAATCTACTCAAGCTGTGCCATCCAAAGGTGGAAGAGGTGAAAAATACTCAAAGCTCAAGACTAAGTACAAAGCCTTGAAAGCACAAGTAGCTGAGCTGACTGAGAAGGTGAACAAAAGTGAAAAGAGTCTGGTAGCCAAAGACTGGGCTGAAAGTGCCACATCATCTGATGATGAGCTGTATAAAGATGCCAAGTGTTTCATGGCTAAAGAAGCTACTCAAAGATTTGCTGAAGATCTGGTGAAAATACAACAGCAATCTGAGTCAGCTCACCAGGCATCTACCAGTCAGACTGCTCCACCTAAGGTAACTTCTTTTCCAATCTGTCTGATAATGAGAAACTGTCCAGACTGAATAAACTTGGTGATGAGGTTCTGCTACAAAAACACTTTAATCAAGAACTCAAAAAGGAAATACATGTTTGAAACTTGATAACAGCTCTAAGAGTCACACCATTGAAAAACTAGAATCTGAAGTTAAAGCTCAAAAACAATTAAACTCCATTTTGGTTAAAGAAGCTACTCAAAGATTTGCTGAAGATCTGGTGAAAATACAACAGCAATCTGAGTCAGCTCACCAGGCATCTACCAGTCAGACTGCTCCACCTAAGGTAACTTCTTTTCCAATCTGTCTGATAATGAGAAACTGTCCAGACTGAATAAACTTGGTGATGAGGTTCTGCTACAAAAACACTTTAATCAAGAACTCAAAAAGGAAATACATGTTTGAAACTTGATAACAGCTCTAAGAGTCACACCATTGAAAAACTAGAATCTGAAGTTAAAGCTCAAAAACAATTAAACTCCATTTTGGTTAAAGAAGCTAAAACTGCAGAAGAAAAGTTTTTAAAGGTTAAACAAATTACTGAAACATGGTGTATAAGTTCCAAAAGAGTTTCTAAGTGTGTAAATGACCAAATACCTCATCAGATCCAAGCTATTTTTGATGGTGATTATGATAGGGCCATAGCCATTGCTGAAGCTGTGTCTGAAGCTGATAAGGTTGTTGAGTTAAAACCTGAAGAAAGTCTTGACTTGTCCAAGCTGACCATCACCCAATCTGAATCAGATTCAAAGACTAAAACAAACAAGGGTAGTTTAAAGAAAAATAAAAGAAAGGTTAGAGATCATAGTGTTCCTAAAGAGAAAATAAAGCTTTTAAAGAGTAAGAAGTGTGGTTCTCTAGGAAATGAGTCACAAACAAAATCTGAGTCTGTTTCAAGTAACACCAAGTCTGACTCTGACAAAATGATTTTAAAATATGTTGAGTCCAAAACTGATAAGGTGTCAATGGAAGCAAATTTTCTTAAGAATGTGTCTGATCCAAAAACTGTTGATCAAAGAAAATTGAGAGCTGAATGTAAGAAATCTGGAATAGGCAAAGGTTTTGTTCAAAAGGAAACTCTAAATGTTGCTAGAAAGAACTTTGAATCTGGTAAAGGACAGACCAAGCAACAATGGGTTTCAAAATGTGATAAGAGTCTAAGTTCTGTTACCCAATCCGAGTCAGACCAGAAGGTCAGCTCTGGTGAACCCATCTTTGGATGGGTTCCCAAAATGAACTAATCTCTTATCATAAATGCAGGGCAGTCATGACGATAATACCTGGCACTTGGACAGTGGATGTTCCAAGCATATGACCGGATGTAAGTCCCTGCTATGTAGCTATAGGATTCGCGCTGGTCCTAATGTTACTTTTGGAGATGACTCTCAAGGAAAGACTGAAGGTTTTGGTATTCTTTCAAATGGTCCTCTTACTTTCAGAAGAGTCTCATATGTAAATGGTTTGAAGCACAATCTGATCAGTGTGAGTCAGTTGTGTGATGCTGGTTATGAAGTGAGATTTAGGTCTGATAAGGGTATTGTTCTTGATTTAGAAGGCAATGTGGTTCTTATTGCAAAAAGGGATGAGTCTTTGTATTCTTTTGACATGAGAAATCCAACTGTCACAAGAGAAGTCTGTTTCATGTCAAAGACTCAAGATGAGCTGAATTGGTTGTGGCATAAAAGGTTGTCTCATATGAATTTCAAAGACATCAACAAGCTGTGTAAGAAAGAGTTGGTGTCTGGTCTTCCAGTGATAAATTATGAGAAAGACAAGCTGTGTGGTGCTTGTGAGAAAGGCAAGCAACACAAAGCCTCTTTTAAGTCTAAAACATGCTCAACCATTGATAATTGTTTGGATCTGCTTCATATGGACTTATTTGGACCAATTAGTACTCCATCATTCACTGGAATGAGGTACTCCTTGGTAATTGTTGATGAGTATTCAAGATACACCTGGGTTTTCTTTCTAAGACACAAGAGTGAAGCTGCTGACAGCATTATTCATTTCATCAAGCAAGCTGAAATTCTCTACAAAAGGCCTGTTAGGAAATTAAGGAGTGATAATGGTACTGAATTTAAGAATATCACTCTTAATTCTTTTTGCAATGAAAAAGGAATTTCACAAGTCTACTCAGTTGCCAGAACTCCTCAACAAAATGGTGTTGCAGAAAGAAGAAACAGAACTTTTATTGAAGCTGCCAGATCCATGATGGCTCAAAACAATGTCAAGTCTCATTTCTGGGCTGAAGCAGTACATACAGCTTGCTTTACCCAGAACAGATCCCTCATTGTGAAAAGACACCAGAAGACTGCATATGAACTTCTTAGGGGGAGAAAACCTGAAATTGGTTTCCTAAGAATGTTTGGAAGTCCTTGCTACATTCTGAATCAGAAAGACCATCTTGGAAAGTTTGATGAGAAATCAGATGAAGGTATCCTACTTGGATATGCAACAATGATGAAGGCCTACAGAGTTTACAACAAGAGAACTAAACAATTGAGAACTCTGTTAATGTAAGCATAGATGAAGGTTGTTCTAAGCCAGATTGCTCTCCTCCTGAAGATGAAGATTTCAATTTTGAAGAACTGGTTGTGCCTGAGAATGAGCCTCCAACTAATCCTCCAATTGGAGTTGATAATGCTCAAACTCAGGGGGAGCAACTTTTAGAAGAAGAAGAAAGTGTTCCAATCTTTGAAAATACACAAGCTGATCCTACTCCTACTGAAGAAATTATTCAGAATCCATTAAATGACTCTCCAACTGGTTCAGATTTCCTCATTCCAGTCCAAGCTGATCAGCCTCTTCCTCAAGCTGATCATGTTGAACCATCTAATCTGAATCAGTCCATTGTCCCAGTTACCAGATGGACAAAGAGTCATCCAATTAACCAAATCATTGGTGATCCTCTCTCTGGTGTTAAAACAAGAAGAAAGGCAACAGGCAATTTCTGCATGTTTGTCAATTTTGTAAGCAAGGTGGAACCAACTGAGGTTGATGAAGCACTGGCAGATCCTTCTTGGGTAAATGCAATGCAAGATGAGTTAACATAGTTTGAAAGAAAAAAGGTTTGGGAACTTGTTCCAAGACCTCATCACAAGACTGTGATTGGAACCAAGTGGTCTACAGAAACAAAATGGATGAAAGGGGAGTTGTGACCAGAAATAAAGCAAGATTGGTAGCTCTTGGTTACAGACAAGAGGATGGAATTGATTATGATGAGACTTTTGCACCAGTGGCAAGATTAGAGGCAATCAGAATGTTCTTGACCTTCTCTGCTCACAAAGGTTTCAAAGTCTACCAAATGGATGTGAATAGTGCATTTCTTAATGGAAAATTGGAAGAAGAAGTCTATGTTGAACAGCCTCCTGGTTTTGAAAATTCAAAGTTTCCTGACCATGTGTTCAAGCTTGACAAGGCTCTCTATGGGTTGAAGCAAGCTCCAAGGGCATGGTATGACACTCTGTCTAAATTCTTATTGGCTAACAACTTCAAAAGAGGTAATGTTGACAAGACTTTGTTTGTGAGAAAAGTATAATGGTGATATCCTGCTTGTACAAATCTATGTAGATGATATAATATTTGGGTCTAGCAGTGAAAGACTTTGCAAAAAGTTTTCTGAGTTAATGTCTAAAAAGTATGAAATGAGCATGACGGGAGAACTAAACTATTTTCTGGGTTTACAAGTTAAACAGACTAAAAATGGAATTTTCATAAACCAAGGAAAATATGTTAAAGATCTCTTAAACAAATTTGGTTTTAGTGATTGCTCACCTATGAAAACTCCTATGGGAACTGGTGATAAGCTGGGTGAAGATAAAAACGGCAAATCTGTTGACACCACAGCTTATAGGGGTATGATAGGATCATTACTTTACTTGACTGCTAGTAGACCAGATATTATGTTTGCTACATGTCTTTGTGCAAGATATCAAGCTAGTTCTAAGGAATCTCATCTTAAGGCTGTGAAAAGAATCTTTAGATACCTTAAAGGTAGTCCTGTTATGGGTGAAATTTCAGGTGTCAATATCCTGAAGGTCCAAGATCTTGACGTCCCAGGATCTTGACATAGTAGAATATTCTGATTACTTATTACTAATTTGCTAACGATATACTTCAAGTATTGTTGTTGTTTCCACGTGAGATAAGCATACAGGTACTGGAATATTCAATACAGGGCTAAGCAAAATACCTCTAACGGTATAAAAAGGATTTCGCACATGGTATAACTCATCAACACGCAAAGGAGACTTAGTCTGCCAAGATAATCGGACTTTGAGTTGATTTCAACAAGAGGAGAAAAGCTTCAACGGTCACTTGACTGAGCAAGATCCTCCACAACGTTCGATTACTGAAGACTAGGAAGATTCCTACAATATCGCATAATCAGTTAGATCCTAGGTCTATATAAACGAAGGAGGCTGATCGATTTAGGCATTCAATCTCATTTTATTTTTCTGCTCATTACTCACTTGTATACACACACACAGCTTTCATTTACTTTACACTTAGAAACATCGATCAACCGAATTCCACCATTTGTAAACATTTAACAAACATTAATAAGAGAACAAAGGCAGGGACGATTGCTTCCTCCCGGGGTTTTTATGCCGGCAATCCATAAAGGATTAAGGGCTTTTCCTCGATAACAAATCTCGGTGTTCTTGTTCTCTACTCTTTACTTTAATTGCATTACTTATAAGTTCTTTACTTTGATTCGCATTATTTATCATTATTGCTTTCATTTCGATACTTATCATTCTGATCTTTATCATTTGACATCTTTATTCTTAGTTTAGTCGACATAATCATTCTTCAAATCTTTCTTTTTAAACGCGTCTTTGAATCTCAAACCTATTTTACAAACCCTTAACCTCACGAACAAAAGTTTGGTTACATTATTAATCTAAGTCTTTATCGTAAATTATCTTAGGAAATTTTTGACCAAAACAAGTCTCAATCTGGGTCTTTGGTATCCCAAAGACTCAGGATTTGATCTACTTGGCTATTCAGATTCTGACTTTGCAGGCTGTAAGATTGACAGAAAAAGTACTTCAGGAGCTTGTCAATTGCTTGGCAATAGACTTGTAAGCTGGTCCAGCTAGAAGCAGCATTCAGTTTCTATCTCCACTGCAGAAGCTGAATATGTTGCTGCAGGAAGTTGTTGCTCTCAAATTCTTTGGATGCAATATCAGTTTCAAGACTATGGTGTCACTGCATCAAAAACCCCAATCTTTTGTGACAGTACCAGTGCCATAGCAATTTCAAACAATCCTGTACTTCATTCAAGGACCAAGCACGTTGATATAAGATATCATTTCATCAGGGATCATGTAATGAAAGAAGATGTTGAACTCTACTTCATTCCAACAGATAATCATCTTGCTGACTTGTTCACAAAGCCATTGGATGAATCAAGGTTCAACTATCTCATAAGTAAGCTAGGTATGCTTAATTTGTAAAAGGTAGTGAGCTAAGTAATAACAAATCTGACCCCTTAGAGTTATCCTAAATTTTGAGGGTAAGCTGTGTCAGACCCAGACTACCCTTTCACACTTGGTGCATTTCCAAGTGAAAGAGGGTAAGCTGAGTCTGACCCAGCTTCGTGGTTATTTTTGTTATTAAATATCTCAGTGCGTTTTATTACTTTCATTATTTTATTTAAGTGTACTTGTTGATCCTATTGGAGTGTGACACATGTAGTGGTAACAGCCGGTTACTGAAAAAGTACCTCCACTACTTGTTGATCCTCCAATCAAAATCTTTCTCTCTCCAACTTTTTCAAATGGGATATTTTGAATCATGTATATAATATCGATTTAACCTAAATCCCAAATCACTTGTTCATATTTTCTCAAATCATTTTTTTTCTCTCAGTCTGATTACTGTTTTGTTATTAAATTTAAATCTTTTTTTTATTTTTTTTTCTCTCATCTGATTACTGTTTTGTTATTAAATTTATTTTTTTTTTTAAAAATTGTTTTCAAATGGCATCATCATCTGTTTCTCTTCATACTAATGATTCTAAATCTAGTTCTTCATCTGAAGCTGAAAGTCTATACCCAGCTCCAATAAGCGCTAATAAGCTTTCACCTTATGTGGTGGGAAGTAATGTAGTAGTGGTCCCGGCTGATCTTGATACTGATAAAATCAAGATTGGCAGTCTGGTTCATGCCAATATTCATCCTCCTTCATGGGCAAAAGGATATGATGAGATTGTGGCTTTCTTATGGTATCATCCATTCGGCAAGGTGATGATTGAGAAGCCAGACTGGGTGTTTCAAGATCTTCTTTGTGAATTTTGGGAGAGCTGTTTTGTGGGACAGAACAAGAAAGGAGATGCTGCAATCTATGGCACAATCCTCAATGGTAAGAAAAAGGTATATATTTCTTATGAGAGGATTAGGTCTGCATTTGAGCTGTCTTATATGCCTGAAGATGATTATGAAAATGTTGTGTCTCATACTGAAGCCAAAAATATTTTACAAGAAGTTGGATATACTGGTCCATTGGCTTCAGTGGTTAAAATGAAATATTTAACTGGCATTTGGAACTATTTACTGAGCACAATTTCTAAAACTTTACAAGTAAAGGCAGGCAGTTTTGATCAACCTAATGTTTTAGAATTGCATATTTTTCATGCAATGGTCACTATGACCAGAATAGATTTTGTTGGCTTAATTTTTAAGGACTTAGTTGATCGTGTTCATAAGAAGAGCCTTACCATACCTTATGGTAGGATTCTTGCTCTTATCATTGAAGCAATACTTGACAATGATTATAGTCTGGCAACTGGTCAGACTGTGGAATGCAAGTCTATCAACAATAACATTTTCAATAGTCCCAAGGTATCTGTGCAGGGTCTGACCCGAGCAATGTAGATCTACCTTGATTTTTGCAGGCAAAGAGAAAGGGAACAAGAAGCACTTAAGGAAGTTGTCCCTTCTTCGACGCGATCTGAGTCTGACACTCAATCTGCCAATCAGGGGGACCCAGGTACACATGCTTCTGAACCCTCAAACTCTTCTCAATCTATTCAATATTCTTCTCCTTCAAAAGAGGGTGAAGGGTTGGCCAAAACATCATCCACCCTAGCCACACCCTCATCCACTCTGTCAAAATCCGCTTCTAAAAGACCCATTGTTGAGGACTTAGTGCCTCACAGTGCTAAAAAGAAAAGATCGCAAAGGAAATCTGTGCCAGCTTCTGGGGTTGATAATGCAACATCCAATCTTGAGATCCCCCAAGGTGCAGTGGAAGTTAAGGAACGTTCCAAAGCTGTCCCTGCCACCCAAGCTGACAAGCCAAAATCGCCACACCCATCTGCACTCTCCCAAAAGAGTGTAGACGAGTTAAAGGGAACACCTATTGCTACCCAACCCTCCAAACAGGGTGAAGGTATTGAAAGAAAGACCTCCTCCCAAGGTCACACTGTGTCTGCACCTATATCGCCATCATCAGCCTCCCAAAAGGTTGATGATATCATTAAAGGGATAATAGAGGATCTAGCCCAGATCCAAAATGAGTCAGAGTCTATGCACATCATCTCTGAGGATGGTCAGCCAAAGGAGAGAAGTATCGAACGCATTGGTGACACTGCTTCTCCTCCCCAAGCTGATCAGACTCCTTCTCTCTTACACTCTGAGTCTGCACAGGCTGTCAATGCCCCTTCTATGTCACAAGGAGGGGTACATGCCTCAATTCTCCCTAAGGATACTTTGGTGCAACAACACACCTCTGTTGAAGGGCAATCAATTACACAAAACATTACACCTGCAGAGTCTGTGTCTGCATCTGTCCTTGGACAGAGGGATTCTGTAGGTTACATGGCTGTCTTTAAGGCAGTTGTGTCAGCCCCTTGTGTAGCAAAGGGAACCATTGATGGTCCTCACGATGTCAATGAGAATATGATCACTATCTCCGGAAGTGATTCTTCATTCGATGATGAGTCTGCCCATCCATCCTCAAGGGATGCTCTGATGGAAGATGCTAGTGGAGGAGTTGATCAAAATCAAGATCAACACATTCCCACTGGCCCTCGGCCTGAACCAAACGTTAATCTTTCTCAGGCTGACCAACTCATCATCAATTCTGACAAATCTACTCATGAGACTCACTCTCATGAGCAAATTCACCAAAACTCCTTAAGCCTCCACCCCCTTCTATATGAGCCCAATGACCCTGATATTAAGGATTGCAGACTGCTCTTTCCAGAGTCAGTGGCTTTTAAGCCAACTGCAAGTCCTTCCCAAGCTGCCACTATTTCATTTTTAGATGTGGTGGGTCAGCTCACTGAGTTCATTTCAACCTCTAAGGTTGAGAGCTTACAGCTGACCAAATGCTTGGAAAAGATCCAAAAGGATCAGGATTTGACGGACAAGAAGGTAGATAAGCTGAGTCATGATCAGACTGCATTGAAAGAAAGTGTGATAAAAGCAGTTGATTTGATGCAGCAGAACCAGAGCAAGCTGACAGAGTCTCTTGATGGTCTTATAAAGGCAATCAATGAAGAGAAGGAAAGAAACAAGAGTACTCTGGGTCAGATTGAGACTGCTGCAACCAAGTTTACAAGGGAAGTCACCATAGAACTTCGATCTGCAAACAAGTCACAAGCAGATTTCAAGAATGATCTGATTGAAGTGTCTAAGGGTGTTAAATCTAAAATTGAACTCTCCATGAGGATTATGTTGAGCTAAGAAGAGCCTGTTGTCTCACTAATATCAAGATTGACTTGATCAACCAGGATCTCAAAGGCCTCTTTGCCACTCTAGTGAGCTCTTTCCCTGCTGATGATGACAAAAAGAGGGAGAAGAATGCTACTAAGAAAAAGAGTGCTATGAGTGATGCTGAAATGGAGCTAGAAAGAGAAAGACAACAAGCTCAGGTTGACAAGGAAATTGAAGAATATTTTGAAAAACTGAAAGAAAGACGGAATAAGGCCAGAGCTGAGGAGGCAGTCAATGATAGAAGAATGGTTGTGCATGGTTCTAGGGTGGAAGGTGAGAAGGAAACTGTAGAAGAGATAAAAATACCAGAATCTGAGTCTGGTGGTGAAAATGTTGGAAAAATAAATGAAGAGGCTGAAAAGGAGAGTGATACAACTAAGGGGGAGACTGTTGATGTTGAAATGGGAGATATAAGGAAGGATGTTGGAGTTGAAAAAGTTAAGAAAGCTGAAAAGAAAAGGAAGTCCTCCCAAGCTGTTCCTGTACAAGCTGTGCCAACTCAAGCTGACCCAGCTCCCAAAGAACAAATTGATGAATCTTCATCTAGTGAAGACACAGCCACTCTGTCCCAGTTCATGATCAAGAAAAGGACAACAAAAGGTGGGTCAAGTGGTGTGAAGATCTTAACTGACAAAGAAAAGGATTGGGAGCTTGCAATTGAAAAAGCTCCACAGCTTGGGGTAACAGTTGAGGTGGCATACAAAATGATTAAGGAAGACAGATTACAAAGAGAAAGAATTGCTGCAACTGAGTCTGATCCTGAAATTGCCAAGGCTGTTCAAGAACAATTAAATAAGGAAGATGAAGAAGATCTTGCAGCCATTGGTTCCAAAAAGAAAGTTGTGGGCAAAGGAAAAGAAAAGAAGAAAGTGGTGGTTCACTCTAAACCATCACAGAAGGTTAAAGATGTGAAGAATAGTGGTGAAGCCCATGATTGGTTAGAGGCTCTGGAGAAAAGAAAAGTAACAGAAAAGATCAACTATAGAAAACATCCAGAGCCAATCCTCCAGGTTCTACTCAAAAGGAGAAAAGGAAAGAACATTCCCAGCATCAGGTTTACAAGGAAAGGTTATGAAACAAGCTGGGAAACCCATGATCTTGACAATCTGCTTGAACTAGGATACACTGAGTGGGTGGAGTTACATAATATCATAACTGGTATTTCTGGAATTGATGTGACCAATTTATATAGATCGCCCACTTCATTATTGGCCTTTTTCGTATGTGTTTTGAGTCGATTTTGTATGCATTTGGCGCGTTTATGGTGTTTGTTAGTGCTTTCAGGTTCTTAGCAGGTTGTGCGCCCATTTGGTACATTTTATGACGATTTTAGCCCAAGATGTTGATCCGAGTGTTCGAGGGCCGATGATAAAGAAAAACAAAGATTTCAGCAAGTTAGCACTGCGCCGCAGTGGGAGGACTCATTCCCCACTGCGCCGCAGTCAATGGGTGCCAAAGCCACAACTTTCCAGTGGATTCACACTGCGCCGCAGTGGGAGTGTACCAGCTCCACTGCGCCGCAGTCACTGGTCGAGAAGAAGCCAATGCTTTCCAGAGATTTAACACTGCGCCGCAGTGGGAGGACTCATTCCCCACTGCGCCGCAGTCACCTTATGATCAGAATTCCAGGGACTTTCCACTGTGCCGCAGTAGGAGCGCACCATGCCCACTGCGGCGCAGTGAGTGCACGGGGAGATCAGGGCTACAGCCTCTTTGCATCAGATTGGGGGAGGTATATAAAGGGAAAAAAACCCTAATTTCCCATTATCCAAGTTTTTCTTTCTAGGAGTTGTTCTACCACGAGTCTTTGACGGATCATCGCAGATTTCATCATTTGATTCATTGAAGATTCAAGAACATCCATCTAGATCGTATCTAATCTTCTGTCTTGCAATTTATATTCAACGATCATTGGTACAATATGTTTTCTTTCAATTTCTTTATTGCAATTCAATTTAGTATGATTGGCTAGATTTCTAATCATCCACTTTGATGAAACTTGACGAATGATATGATTGCAATATTTTAATTCAAGAGTTGATTCAATTATCATTGTGTCGTGATCTTTATCAATTAATTCCTTGCGATTTATTCTTTTGATGTTGATGGTTTATGTGTTCATCGTTAGTGGTACTAGGTGAATACGTTTATCGTTTCAATTCGATTGTCTATGGTCGTTTGTCACCGGTTCATGGTATGACGGTGAATGTCAAATCTATAATAGGAGTTAATTGGTAAATGTGTTTAGAAACGGTTGGTGGTACCACGTTTTCATTCACATAGGCATAATTGGTAATTGGAAAATCAAGCAAACTAATCGTTGGGGAGATTTTCTAGGCATTGGTGGTACCGGCTTGGGTAATTTAACTAGCAACTTAGGTGTTTGGGTTATTTGTGAGCGGTTGGTGGTACCACGCGAGCATTTTATCCTTTCACGATTATCTTGTCAACTCTAAATAATTTGAACTTTATCGTGTGCAATCATAACTGAAGTCAAGTGGATTCGAAGTGGGTGATCTTTATTCATATTGTTTGAACTTTCTTTACTTTTCAATTGTCTTGTCATTTCAATTTCTTTAATTTCATATTGTCAAGGTGAGGTAGCAATTCGGCTACGGTTCCATCCTTATTCCAAAACCACTTTAGCTGACAACTATTTCAAAACCATTCCCCGTGTTCGATCCTGGACTTACCTTCTAGCTATACTATATACGAACGGGTCCACTGCCCGCAAGTGTGTAGTAGTCAGTTTTAGGGTATTCCTTGTTTTAATTTTTAAACTCGATTTCACACATCAGGAATCCACAAAGAGACAGTCTTGGAATCCATTGAGAAGAAGTTAGCTGCAATTGTAAAATACAAGATTGATATCACTGGCCTTCCAAGACCAAAAGCATATGATATGGATGATGAAGATGAGTCAGCTGAGCCACTGAAGAAGAAAAGAAGAAGGTTTGAAAGGATTGATGTTCCTGGAGGTGATCATACAATTTTTCTCAAAAGCTTGTCTCCTTCAGAGTTGCTTGCACAATTATCTTCTGGTGCTGTTGACAAGATTCTGGATAATCTCAATCTGTCTCTACCTGCTGGTGTTGAAAATGCAAGATGTGGGATGTTCATCACTGAACCTGAACATGGGATGTATTTTGTGGATGCAAGAGGGAATTTGGTTTTCCAAAGGACTGCTGAACTAAAACAGGTACCAGCTTTGCACCTTTTTACCTTATACAGATTCTGCAGAAATTTTAGTGAAGAAGGTAATGGGTATGAGCAGTTCCTTATTGATGAGGGGTTAGATAGGCAGTTAGATGTGAAAGTTGCCCCATCATTTGAAGTTAAGCAAGAAGCTATAGAAATGCTTGGAGAATAGTGATGTATCATGTAATATCTTGTTTTGTTCTCTATATATGCAAAGGCAGTTGTACAAATCTAGTTTCTTTGTTAAAACTTCATTTCAGTTCAAAAGAACCCAAAAGATTCAAAGGGTCTGTTAGTCTCATTTTACTTTGATTCTTTGTAAGCTGATAGTTAGAAGTGTTGTTGGGTTTTGTCATCATCAAATAGGGGGAGATTGTTGAGTCCCAATGTTAATTGTAAATTTAATGATGACAAATCTGACCTATAAACACTTAGTAATCTTTTGGTTCTTGTAATCTGATCTGGGTCAGACTAAGCTGACATAGCTTACGATCTGTCTCTAACCCAGATCACGCTTCATACTTTGTAATTGTAAAATCTTATGGAAGCTAGTGTTATTCAAGCTGCATCAACAATGTGATAGCATTCAATCCAAGTCGAAGAGAGGATTGAAGATAGAAGACCAACTGTTAGTGGAAGACAGCTTGGGATTAGCAGTCAGCTTGGAAACACTTAGGCAGATTGGTGCTTTGACAAACGACCCAATCTGTGTCTGACAATCAAGTGAAGATAACAACCTGGATTGAAGATAAAGACAAATGACGTGACTAGGAAGAATCCTAGGATCCAGGTTGGTGGTTGGTTTTACATATGCGTGTCCATACTCTTATTGGTCGATGAAGAATGTGCGTCAGTACGTGGGGGACCACAAGTACTATGAAAGGCACGATTGATTATTCCTTCATCATCCACTAAATGAAGAATACGTGGCTGCAACGGACACCAAATGAAGGAGCGCTTTCGCCTATAAAAGCCTCATTCATGGATTGCATATGTGTGGCATTTCCTGATAATCATTCTTCACACAAGTTTCTCTGCTCTTATACACAGCTTAGTCTGTACGAGATCAGCTTGGGCTGATTCTCTTGAGCTGAAACTTATTGATTGTTGTTTGTCATTTCATAGGGTTGTTTAGATATCTATAGGCTATCTTTATTCCGCAACAACCCTGTAATTCTTTGTATAGATTATTTCTTAATAAAGGATTACATTTGAAAACCACAATCTGTGTTCAAGAATGTTTTTATTTCTTTACTGCTTTACTGTTTTAATGATTCCTGCTCTTTACTTACTTTCTTAATAAAGGATTACATTTGAAAACCACAATCTGTGTTCAAGAATGTTTTTATTTCTTTACTGCTTTACTGTTTTAATGATTCCTACTCTTTACTTACTTGCTTAATATACATAAACTGAATCTTAAAACGTTTTGTGTTAAAAGTTTGTAAAGATTAAGGAAAGTTGTATTCACCCCCCCTCTACAACTGTTCTGTGTACAATATACTTTGGTATATTGATACACCTTGGGACGTATCAAATGTTGTCCGCTAAAAATGGTAGAAAGTGCACACAAACACTATCTTAGGCCACATATAGACTTTCACTTTCCATATGTCTTGTACAGTCTGGTTTTTAATTTAGTGAGATAAATCCAGAACGTTTATCATAGACATTCCATATAACACAAAATGACCCGCAACGTCACTCGTCAACCACATTGCCACGTAGTATTCTCGCAAAATGCACACTCACGAAAGGACAAACATAAACACTATGTCACACTGGTTTTCCATTTTGTAAGCTAAATGCAAACCATTGCTTACAACCTTTCCATATATATTAGGGGGACCGTATAACACATAATGACCAGCGAGGTCGTAGGTCAACCACATTGCCACTTAGAATTCTCACAAAAATGAACACTCACAAATTAGACCACACAAACGACATCAGATCATGACGTTGCTGGTACACTACCAATCGATGTGACTAATAGTTAAGCTGAGTAAACATATACCAACAGTACAAGTAAACAACAAGCAAACAATATAATGTAACGCAAATCATTATATCCAAAAAAATCCACTCTCATATGATGCAAATAACAAAAGATGACAATCAGTGTTCAATGATATCGAAGGAAAAAGTTATTTGCAACAAAATTGTTTAACTTTCTTACCGTTGGATTTCAAATAAGAGCAGTACCTGTAAATGTAATTGGTTAGAACAGAAGCAAGACTATGCATCTCCCTCCTCTATCTGTTCCTACCCATTTCAACACCCATTCACCCCATCGGCCACCATGCCCTTCCTCCACAACGACACCCCACTGGTCACCCTCCATCCTTCACTGTCATCCCACTACCTAATCACCTCCAATTTCCCTCCCATTATTCTTTCATTTCAATAATCGATTCTGCTCTCGCAAGTCTACAAATTTAATAAACTCACACCCATTGATGATTTTAGAAATTGAAGTAGATACCCACTGTGTTTTCAAATGCATATAACCTTCTAAATGAGTATGGTAAAATAAATACATAACTATATATTGTAATATTAACACTACCATCCTTCCATGTCCATCACCATCAAAAGGCAAAGTCACAACGGGATCACATGATTCAGTGCATTTTTATTTCCCTTTCTTTTTGAAGTTAACAAACTAAAACATCAAGTACGACGATGCAAATTGAAAGTGAAAAACGCAGGAAGCTTGTATACTATATATATGACAGCAGGAGGTAGTAAGCCCTCAAAAAGATTGGGCCCGGCTCGGTGGCGCCCCTTGCACACCCTGAGAGATGGCCCTGCAACTTTGCATATTGTTCACTTGCTAAGTCACCATCACCACCCATTGAGAAAAAGCGTGTACCTCTGCTTTCAGAGGTTTCTTGAACTTCCTCATCACATGAAGTATCTAACATATCAAGCTGGAGACGCAAGTCTCTAACATCATGTTCATCAATATTCACTTCTTCCTTCATATCAGTGTCTATTTGTGGGAGGATCAATGTTTCAGGTTAGGATATAAAATGTCGCTAAGTCAACATCAAATAGAGAAATATGTGAAAGAAAATTGTAGAAGAAAAGACATATATGTTAACAATTGATATAGAAAATATAGAAGAATTATTATTATTAGATAGAAGATAATAAGGCTTTGAATAGCCTTTAAAGAGAACAACTAAACCAGAGGACTACATTGTGAATGATTGTTATTGATTACAATTGAGAGTTTAATCTCCTATTTATATAGGAAACAATTACCTAAATAAGGTAATAATTCTAGGCTAAGTAACCAACCCTAACCCTAATGCTTGACGGACTCTAATTTGTGGACTTGGACCCTTTCTGGACCCACACTTTCTAACACTCCCCCTCAAGTTGAATAGTGGGATTTCCAATATTCAACTTGGATTGGTTTTGAGTTTGACTTGAGCTACCGCGTTCAGACATGGAAGCCTTTGATTTATAGAAACAATTACCTAAATAAGGTAATAATTCTAGGCTAAGTAACCAACCCTAACCCTAATGCTTGACGGACTCTAATTTGTGGACTTGGACCCTTTCTGGACCCACACTTTCTAACACTCCCCCTCAAGTTGAATAGTGGGATTTCCAATATTCAACTTGGATTGGTTTTGAGTTTGACTTGAGCTACCGCGTTCAGACATGGAAGCCTTTGATTGATTATTGATCTACCGTCTTCTTCGGACATGGTAGTTTTTGATTTGAGCTACCGCCTTCTTCAGACATGGTAGTTTTTGATTTGAGCTACCGCCTTCTTCAGACATGGTAGTTTTTGATTTGAGCTACCGCCTTCTTCAGACATGGTAGACTTGGTTTGAGATACCGTCTTCAATAGACATGGTAGACTTGGTTTGAGATGCCGCCTTCACTTCTTTATATACCTATATCTCCCCCTAA
Source organism: Erigeron breviscapus (assembly GCA_034093135.1). NCBI lineage: Eukaryota > Viridiplantae > Streptophyta > Magnoliopsida > Asterales > Asteraceae > Erigeron > Erigeron breviscapus. The sequence continues at coordinate 154,283,862 of CM067170.1, read as the reverse complement.
AAAAAATACAGGTATATTTCTTGGTTTGAGATACCGTCTTCAACAGACATGGTATACTTGGTTTGAGTTGGTTTGAGCTACCGCCTTCAGACATGGTAGCCTTTGATTTGAGCTACCGCCTTCTTCAGACATGGTAGTTTTTGATTTTATTGAGCTACCGCCTTCGGGCATGGTAGCCTTTGGTTTGATTGACTGAGCCACCGTCGTTAGACATGGTGGCTTGATTTGTGTGGTGGTTTTGATATATGAGCTTATACTCCCCCTAAAAAAAAATATAGGAGGGTATCATGTGGTTTGTTTGGTTGGTTTGTTTGTTTTGGGGTTTTGATTTGGTTTTTGATTTGAGCTACCGCCTTCGACATGGTAGCCTCATCTTTGATTGTTTCGCTACCGTCTTCAAACATGGCAGCATTTGATTTGAGCTATTGAGCTACCGCCTTTTTAGACACGGTAACTTTTGGTTTTGAGCTTCCGCCTTCCGACATGATAACTTTTGGTTTTGAGCTTCCGCCTTCCGACATGGTAACTTTTGGTTTTTCCAATACTCCCCCTCAAGTTGGAAGGTTAAGATTACGAACTCCCAACTTGCCAAAAAATATTTCTTTCTTGAACACTCCCCCTCAAGTTGGAGGATTTGTTTTTCTTGCGGCTTCACAGACTTGAACCCGACTTTTGCTTTCTCTTCTTCTTGTTTCTTCGCCCCTTTTTTTTTCTTGCGGCTGCTGCTTCTCACGCAATTAACACCACCACCTTAACAATTAATTGACCTGCTTCCTAATTAATTTGGGCTAGTATTAATGTGACGTGCTTTTCTTTATCTTCTCGGCAGCGAACAACACGAACAAAAACCACCACCAAAGCCTAATTAATTCACCTAGTATTAATGACCTACTTAGCCTAATTAATATTCAGCTGCTTGATCCCCTTCGAATTCTTTTCTGCAATTCTCCTCAAAAAGTCACCAACCAATCAAAAAACCTTTTGGCCTTTGATTTTTGCGGCTGCCCTTATGCCGTTCAATTCCTATTCGACAGATATATGTTCGGTTTTTTGTGTTTTATTTTTTTATGATTGATTTTTTTGTTTTGTTGTTTTGTTTTGATGATAATTGTTTATTAGGGTTTTATGTCTCTGATACCATGTTAACAATTGATATAGAAAATATAGAAGAATTATTATTATTAGATAGAAGATAATAAGGCTTTGAATAGCCTTTAAAGAGAACAACTAAACCAGAGGACTACATTGTGAATGATTGTTATTGATTACAATTGAGAGTTTAATCTCCTATTTATATAGGAAACAATTACCTAAATAAGGTAATAATTCTAGGCTAAGTAACCAACCCTAACCCTAATGCTTGACGGACTCTAATTTGTGGACTTGGACCCTTTCTGGACCCACACTTTCTAACAAGATTTATAAGCACTAACAGAGTATGTGAAGTAGCTATTAGCAGACATACCTAAAAAAATTTCAATGACAAACGTAGCTATTTCTCGGTTGATTTGCAAATTACAACCTAAACAGATATTACTCTTAAGGGAAAAAATCCCTTAAATCGGCTCTGATAAACTTGAAAGGACCATACTCGATAAACCGAAAACTGAAAATATATATATTTTTTTTTACAGCAAACCCCCACTGCGCCGCAGTGGGGTTGAACACCTCCCACTGCGCCGCAGTGGGATTATTCTGACCTGCGGGTGAAAAGTCCCCCACTGCGCCGCAGTGGGGTTGAGACCCTCCCACTGCGCCGCAGTGGGATCCCACTGGTCTCAGACCTGTTCAAAATTCAGCAACTCCAAAAATGTTTGACACTTAGATCAACCTTCAAATCTTGCATAGTCATGACTAACATTTCAAAACATAACCAGAATATGTAACAAGTATACAAACACATTTTCAAACATAATTACCGCTTCATCTTGTCCAAGGTTACATAAACACCATTAATGGGTCATTTACCCGTTTTGGCACCCTTTCATCCAAAATGCAACTATGCAATTTTTAAAATACTTTACACTTGTTCAATTGCAGAATTTCAACAAAATATGACCTTTTTAACCAAAATGTACCAAGAGCCTTGAGAGAAGGGATTTCTAAGCCTCTAACCAAAAGATCGTCATTCATCCATGAATGACCTAAATACCTTCAAGTCTTGCACAAACTTTACTTCAAAAACTTCAAGCTTATCAACAACTAGTTCCTTCTTCCGGAACTACCTATAAAAAGGTGAACAACTAAAATATAAGCAAAGGCTTAGTGAATATACTTGCATACATTTACGAATACGAAGGAGGGCAAAGTACAAGGACTTTTACATGTAACCTATGACACCGTCATGCCACATTTACAATGCTCACCTTGCACACTAAACAACATATATGGATCCATATAAGCTAAACAATCATATCAATGAGACTATCGGGATTCTTAGGCCCCGGAGGTTCTTAGGCCTCTTCTCAAAACAACTATCGGGATTCTTAGGCCCCGGAGGTTCTTAGGCCTCATAAACACTATGCCCCATATGGGCCTATGCCGAATCAATTACCACCCATGGATAAACTCATTTCAACATGATGTGGTCAATTGACCCAACGTAAACATAAAGGTATGCAAATATACTCACCTCCTCCGCAACTAGAACAACAATGCTAAAACGATTAAGCACAAACAAGCTTCAACCTATAATCATATCATAAAAGTGCATAAGCTTATATTCACAACTTGACTAGCTTAACCTAGCCATACTCAATCACTAGCCTTTCTAAACCCAAAACCCAACCCATTTGTCATTGAGTTACTTTCATCTTTAACAACAACATTAGGTAGTTCATCCTACCATTTTCATCCACATTTCAATAACTAGCAAAAATTCATCTTTTCACATTAACTAAAATTTTCACATGAACTTATTCATTTCATAATCAAACTCATCATACAACTCAATGACAACTAGGTTAACTAAGGAATTGGGGAAAATTAACCATAATTCATTTTCTAGCAAAACCCCCAATTTGGTTCATCCATGAACCCTAATTTCAAAAGAGAGATGAAAATTAACTAGGGGAAAATCAATACCTCAACAAATAATTAGTTAATTCAAGACTTGAATTGGAAGTTCTCCTTCCTCTCTTTTCTTCTTACAATTTTGGCCACCACCACCCTTTTTCCACTCAACCCTAATTTTCAATATGCTTGACAAAGATGATTGGTGGTGATTTTAATTGTTCTTGATGATTACTAGAAGATGTTAGGTTGCATGAAGGATTTAGATAAATTTTTAGAAGAATGAAAGAGAAGACTTGAGAAGGAGAGGATCAAGTGAGTGGAAGCTATGACTCAAAAGAAAGAATTGGCTGGCACATTATGGGCTTGCCACGCCCCTTTCACTTTTTGTGGGTATTTTTACCCGCTATCCGCTAAAGTTCCAACTAAATTAACCCCATAACCAAAAATAAAATACTAGGAAATTAATTTAATGTCAAAACTATAAAAGGGGTTAATTTCTTTTTACCTTAAAATCTTTGGGGTGTTACAACTCTCCCCCACTTGGAACGGATCACGGCCTCGTGATCCAAGCCATATGCAAAGACGGATAGTAAACTAGAACATCATGCTCGGACTCCCACGTACAATCGGACATCTTACCATGCTTCCACAAAATCTTATAAGTCCTCACCGTCTTATTTTGCACTCTTCTAAGCTCTTCTTCTACTATGGCAATGGGTTCCTCAATATAATTCAACTTATTATCGACCTCAATCTCGTTCAACGGCACATAAGAAGACTCATCGGCAAGGCATTTTCTAAGATGTGACACATGAAAAGTTGGATGAATTCCCGAAAGTTCATCCGGTAACTCCAAACGGTAAGCAACTTTGCCAACCTTAGCCAAAATTTTAAACGGGCCAATAAATCGGGGACTTAGTTTCCCACGTTTTCTAAATCGTAGCACACCCTTCCATGGGGAGACTTTCAACAAAACACGATCGCCCACAAGAAACTCAATCGGTCTTCTCCTTTTATCCGCATAAGACTTTTGCCGATCTTGAGCCGCTTTTAATCTCTCTTTGATCACATCTATCTTTTCGATGGTTTTTAACACCACTTCCGTGCCACCTATTTCTCTTTGACCTACTTCTCCCCAACAAATTGGAGATCGACACTTCCTTCCATACAACATTTCATACGGCGGCATTTGAATACTAGAATGGTAGCTATTGTTGTAAGAGAATTCTACCAAAGGCAAGTGAAGATCCCAAGTGCCTCCAAAATCGATTATACATGCCCGAAGCATGTCTTCAAGCGTTTGAATGGTTCTCTCACTTTGACCATCCGTTTGTGGGTGATAGGCGGTGCTAAGCTTGAGCTTGGTACCCATATCTTCATGAAATTTCCACCAAAAGTGAGAAGTGAATCGAGTGTCTCTATCCGAAACAATGGAGATGGGAACTCCATGTCTAGCTACAACCTCTTTTACGTAGATCTTTGCCAACACTTCAGATGATGATGCCTCACGAATAGGAAGAAACAAGGCACTCTTGGTTAGTCTATCAACTATTACCCATATTGTATCAAATTGATTTCTAGGGGTCTGGGGCAATTTTGTGATGAAATCCATGGTGATCTCTTCCCACTTCCATTTGGGGATTTCCAACGGTTGCAACATACCATAAGGCTTTTGATGCTCCGCTTTTACTTGTGCACAAGTCAAACACTTTTCGACATATTTCACCACATCCCGCTTCATTCCGGGCCACCAATATTCTACTTTCAAGTCATGATACATCTTTGTAGCACCGGGGTGAATAGAATATTTGGATTTGTGAGCTTCATCAAGTAAAACTTGTTTCAACTCACAAGAGAAAGGAATCCAAATTCTCCCAAATCGTACGGTAAGGCCACGAGAATCCTTGGTAAAATATTGGATTTGACCTTGAATCCTTTCTTTCTTAGGATCTCGTTGCAAGGCCTTTTCTTGAGCTTCTCTAATTTGATCAAAGAAGTCATTAGTGATCAAAACCCAAAGGGGAGAAACGACTAAAGTATGGTGAGAGCTCTTCCGACTCAACGCGTCCGCTACAACATTAGCTTTCCCGGGATGATACAAGATCTCACAATCATAATCTTTCAAAAGATCTAACCATCTTCGTTGGCGATTGTTAAGATCTCTTTGTTCAAAGAAGTACTTGAGGCTTTTATGATCGGAATAAATGATAAACTTGACTCCATAAAGGTAATGGCGCCAAATTTTTAAAGCAAAAACCACCGCCGCTAACTCCAAATCATGAGTAGGATACCGTTTTTCATGCTCTTTCAATTGCCTTGAAGCGTAGGCAATGACTTTACCTCGTTGCATAAGAACACAACCTAGGCCATTAGATGATGCATCACAATACACCACCATATCTTCAAGCCCATCAGGTAAAACAAGAACCGGTGCATGACTTAGCCTTTCTCGAAGTTGTTGAAAAGCCATCTCTTGCTCGCTTTTCCATTCAAACTTGATATTCTTGCGAGTTAACTTGGTCAAAGGGGAAGCTATTTTAGAGAAGTCTTGAATGAAACGACGGTAATAGCCCGCTAGACCAAGGAAACTCCTAATCTCCGACGGATTCTTAGGTTGCTCCCACTTCATCACTGCATTAATCTTAGCCGGATCCACCATAATTCCTTCACTATTAACAACGTGACCAAGAAATTGCACTTCTCTTAACCAAAACTCACATTTGGAGAATTTGGCATAGAGTTTCTCCTTACGTAAAGTTTCCATCACCTCCCTTAAATGAACTTCGTGATCGGTTGAACTTTTGGAATAAATAAGAATATCATCAATGAAAACGATCACGGACTTATCAAGCATAGGGCGACAAACACGGTTCATGAGATCCATGAAAGCTGCGGGAGCATTCGTGAGACCAAAAGGCATGACAACAAACTCAAAATGACCATAACGAGTACGGAAGGCGGTTTTAGGAATATCTTCATCACGTACTTTGAGTTGATGGTAACCCGAACGAAGATCTATTTTAGAGAAATATGATGCTCCTTGAAGTTGATCGAATAAGTCGTCGATTCTAGGCAAAGGATACTTGTTCTTTACGGTGACTTTGTTGAGCTCACGATAGTCGATACACATACGCATGCTTCCATCCTTCTTCTTAACGAAAAGTACCGGTGCGCCCCAAGGAGAGTTACTAGGTCGAATAAAACCTTTATCAAGTAATTCTTGTAATTGCTTCATCATCTCTTGCATTTCCGTTGGAGCCAAACGGTAAGGAGCTTTAGCAATGGGGTTAGCCCCCGGAATAAGATCAATTGAAAACTCAACTTGCCGTTCGGGGGGAATACCCGACAAGTCTTCGGGAAAAACATCGGCAAATTCACTAACGATTGGAATGTCTTCAATAGATAAAGGTTTCTTTTCAATATTAACAATGTGAGCAAGGTAAGCATGACATCCATGAGACATAAAGCGTTTGGCACGAGCAAAGGTACACACGGATATAGAACGTTCTTTCCTATCACCAAAAACCACCAAGTCTTCACCTTTGGGGGTCTTCAAATATATCGCCTTTTCATCACACGCAATTTTGGCGTTACAAGAACTCAACCAATCCATTCCCAAAATTATATCAAACTCTCCCATCGGAAAAGGAATTAAATTGGCTTGAAAGAGTTCCGAAGAGATTTTGATCTCACACCCTATATACACATCCTTCACTAATTCCATCCTACCATTACCAACCTCAACTTGCAAAATATTATCTAGACTTGACTTTGACACGGGAATAACATGAATTACTCTAGTTGCAACAAATGATCTATTCGCCCCCGAATCAAAAAGTATTCGCATAGGCACATCATAAACAAGAAATGTACCTGTGACAACATCATCCGTGTTCCTAGCCTGCTCTACTGTCAGTTGGAAAGATCTTCCTCGTTGATTCCCATGAGTTTGGGCATTCTTCCTCTCCGCCTCCCTTCTTCTTTCTTCAAGTCTTTCCCCTTCAGTCAACTTAGGGCATGAGCTTCTCATGTGGCCCTCCTCAAAGCATTTGAAGCATATGATGGGCTTTTGTGGCTTGGACTTGCACTCCCGGCTTGTATGCCCCGGTTTCCCACAAGTATAGCAACCTTTCTCTGACGCCTTACACCCCCCCAATGATTCCTCTTGCATTGACGGCAAAAAGGAATATTCTTTCTAGTAGAGTGGTTGCCGGAACTACCCTCTTGTCTAAACCGTTTGTTCGGAGAGTTGGTTTCCTCATGCTTCCTTTTTAACTCACCATCGTCAACTCTTGATTGTTCAATTTCATGATCTCTAGCCACATCCGCCAACATGGAAAAAGACTCCATTTGACGTAGGCTTATCTTTTCCCTCAAGCTCTTCTTCAACTTCATATAGAATTGCTCCTTTAACAATTGGTCGTTCTCAAGAAATTCCGGACAAAATTGAGCCTTGTCCAAGAATTGGGCTCGGAATTCGTTCAAACTCATGTTGCCTTGGCAGTCGTTGAGAAATTCACTTCTCAACTTGGTTACTTCAGCTTCCGACCTAAATTCTTTAAAGAACATAGTCTTGAATTCGGGCCATTCGACATGATCTAACGCTTCCTTCTTTATTGCCAACAAACCATCCCACCATCGCTTCCCACTATTCCTAAGCATACCAACCGCAAAGATGACCTTCAAGTGTGAGGGGCATTGACTAGTGCGGAACGCCCCTTCAATCTCAGATATCCATCGTGTACAAACGATGGGATCACGATCACCGTGATACTCCGGTGGGTGACACACTTCAAAGTCTCGAAAAGTGAACTTCTTATAGACCTTCTCCCCTGTTACTTCCACCTCCCTTTCATCTTCGGTCTTTTTGCCTTTATCCTTGGCATCTCTTTTCTCAAACTCCCGTTGCACATTGACCGCAACCTCTTCTTTAATCATTTGAGCAAGATGATCGTTCACAGCTCCTTCTAATGTTTGATTCAACCTCTTTAGTAAAAGAGGAGTATACTTTTCCAATGCTCTCCCTATTTGATCGGAGATATCCATGCTACCTTCAGGAAAGATAACTTCCTCCTCATTTCTTCTATCGATTTCGTCTTCATCGTGATGTTGATCAGCCATACTATAGTAAGAGTAGATAAACTGTTTAAAACACGCAACCTATCTCTCTCTCTACTAACTAAAAGCCAAAACTTATAACTTTATACTAAACCGTCCCAAGGTTTGATGCCGTTACTTTATAAATTTGTTAGTATTTCAACCACAATAAGGCCGACTTCTTATTGTGCTTTAATACTAGCAAGTTTATAAGCTAACATCATTAAACACTCTTTCGGTCCCATATAAAATTTCGGTTACCTAAGGTCGAGTCTCAACTAAGGTTTAAGTCTAGGCACTCTCTACACAAGGGAATACCTAAATCCCTTAAACCTCGGCTCTGATACCAACTTGAAAGGACCATACTCGATAAACCGAAAACTGAAAATATATTTTTTTTTATTTTTTTTACAGCAAACCCCCACTGCGCCGCAGTGGGGTTGAACACCTCCCACTGCGCCGCAGTGGGATTATTCTGACCTGCGGGTGAAAAGTCCCCCACTGCGCCGCAGTGGGGTTGAGACCCTCCCACTGCGCCGCAGTGGGATCCCACTGGTCTCAGACCTGTTCAAAATTCAGCAACTCCAAAAATGTTTGACACTTAGATCAACCTTCAAATCTTGCATAGTCATGACTAACATTTCAAAACATAACCAGAATATGTAACAAGTATACAAACACATTTTCAAACATAATTACCGCTTCATCTTGTCCAAGGTTACATAAACAACATTAATGGGTCATTTACCCGTTTTGACACCCTTTCATCCAAAATGCAACTATGCAATTTTTAAAATACTTTACACTTGTTCAATTGCAGAATTTCAACAAAATATGACCTTTTTAACCAAAATGTACCAAGAGCCTTGAGAGAAGGGATTTCTAAGCCTCTAACCAAAAGATCGTCATTCATCCATGAACCCTAATTTCAAAAGAGAGATGGAAATTAACTAGGGGAAAATCAATACCTCAACAAATAATTAGTTAATTCAAGACTTGAATTGGAAGTTCTCCTTCCTCTCTTTTCTTCTTACAATTTTGGCCACCACCACCCTTTTTCCACTCAACCCTAATTTCAAAAGAGAGATGGAAATTAACTAGGGGAAAATCAATACCTCAACAAATAATTAGTTAATTCAAGACTTGAATTGGAAGTTCTCCTTCCTCTCTTTTCTTCTTACAATTTTGGCCACCACCACCCTTTTTCCACTCAACCCTAATTTCAAAAGAGAGATGGAAATTAACTAGGGGAAAATCAATACCTCAACAAATAATTAGTTAATTCAAGACTTGAATTGGAAGTTCTCCTTCCTCTCTTTTCTTCTTACAATTTTGGCCACCACCACCCTTTTTCCATCAACCCTAATTTCAAAAGAGAGATGGAAATTAACTAGGGGAAAATCAATACCTCAACAAATAATTAGTTAATTCAAGACTTGAATTGGAAGTTCTCCTTCCTCTCTTTTCTTCTTACAATTTTGGCCACCACCACCCTTTTTCCACTCAACCCTAATTTCAAAAGAGAGATGGAAATTAACTAGGGGAAAATCAATACCTCAACAAATAATTAGTTAATTCAAGACTTGAATTGGAAGTTCTCCTTCCTCTCTTTTCTTCTTACAATTTTGGCCACCACCACCCTTTTTCCACTCAACCCTAATTTCAAAAGAGAGATGGAAATTAACTAGGGGAAAATCAATACCTCAACAAATAATTAGTTAATTCAAGACTTGAATTGGAAGTTCTCCTTCCTCTCTTTTCTTCTTACAATTTTGGCCACCACCACCCTTTTTCCATCAACCCTAATTTCAAAAGAGAGATGGAAATTAACTAGGGGAAAATCAATACCTCAACAAATAATTAGTTAATTCAAGACTTGAATTGGAAGTTCTCCTTCCTCTCTTTTCTTCTTACAATTTTGGCCACCACCACCCTTTTTCCATCAACCCTAATTTCAAAAGAGAGATGGAAATTAACTAGGGGAAAATCAATACCTCAACAAATAATTAGTTAATTCAAGACTTGAATTGGAAGTTCTCCTTCCTCTCTTTTCTTCTTACAATTTTGGCCACCACCACCCTTTTTCCATCAACCCTAATTTCAAAAGAGAGATGGAAATTAACTAGGGGAAAATCAATACCTCAACAAATAATTAGTTAATTCAAGACTTGAATTGGAAGTTCTCCTTCCTCTCTTTTCTTCTTACAATTTTGGCCACCACCACCCTTTTTCCATCAACCCTAATTTCAAAAGAGAGATGGAAATTAACTAGGGGAAAATCAATACCTCAACAAATAATTAGTTAATTCAAGACTTGAATTGGAAGTTCTCCTTCCTCTCTTTTCTTCTTACAATTTTGGCCACCACCACCCTTTTTCCACTCAACCCTAATTTTCAATATGCTTGACAAAGATGATTGGTGGTGATTTTAATTGTTCTTGATGATTACTAGAAGATGTTAGGTTGCATGAAGGATTTAGATAAATTTTTAGAAGAATGAAAGAGAAGACTTGAGAAGGAGAGGATCAAGTGAGTGGAAGCTATGACTCAAAAGAAAGAATTGGCTGGCACATTATGGGCTTGCCACGCCCCTTTCACTTTT
>CM067170.1:154238148-154268148 GCA_034093135.1 Erigeron breviscapus | reverse complement strand
TGACTTTTCGGTAATTCGCCGAAAGGCCGTTAGATTATAAAATTGATGTTCAAAAAAAAAAAAGTTTTTTCTTCTTTTTTTCGTGGGACAAATATATTAGTGCAGTGACGGAACAGGATTCCGAGTGACTCGTAGCACAAAATTTTTAACACTAGCATCATATTCATGCAAAGTAATGCTAATTACTAGATTGTTATGATTTTTAAGCATTTTTTAACAATTTTTCGCTATTTTTAGCATTTAGCACTTTTGTTATTTTTTTTATTTCCATTTAGTTACTAGAATACATCTTTATAACCTTGTTATAAAAATCTCTCAAAAGTTTAAAGTTATTTACATTGATCGGTATCTCAAATTTCGTTGACCCGTAACACTAATTAAAAAAATCAACGTATTTCAAAAAATTACACTACATGGGTTGAGCGGACCCGTAGCCAGCTGCCCCTTCCTTTAATGTAGTTCCGCCCTGTTAGCTAGTATATATATTACCTACAAACAAGCATTGTGAAATTTATTAATCGTTAGCTACTTGTATAAAACAAACATATAAATATAATTACCAACTGCCAACTAACAAGCATGTACATGAAAGGTGAAATTATTAGTTAAGGCGCGTGGTGACCCGACCAGTAAACTGGTATCTCGATCTGACTATTTGCAGCGATTATCGCTGCAAATAGTCGTGTACTTATTCGTACACTGTTGACTATGACAGTCAACAGTGTGTTTTGTCCTTATCGACTATTTGCAGCGATTATCGCCGCAAATAGTTTGATAAGGACAAAACTCCTTTTTGCTTTTATGCTATATATGTATGATATGAAGTATGCTTTCATTTTCAGGATTCATTCATTCTCGCATTTTTCTTTCATTTTCATTCATTCTGCATTTTCCTTTCATTTTCAGGAACTCGTTATCGCTGCATTTTGCTTTCATCTTCGCATTAAGTGTACGTCCTTTTTGGTTTCATTCTTTCATTTTCAGTATATGTATATATGTTTAAATATAGTTTTGCTTTCATTATTTCATTTTCGGTATATGTATATATGTTTAAATATAGTAGGTATATATATAGGTATATATATATATATGTTTATTAAAATTTTCAAACCGTTTATGTATATGTATATATATTTCAGATGGATTTTGAGTGTTTATGGGGAGAAATGGGTGCGGAAGATTTTGAGTTTCACTTAGAAGAACCTGATGAAGAATTTGAGACGCCGGAGGCGGCCCCTCATTTTGACTACGACGCTAGGGCTTTCCACACCGATGAGGTATAATTAAAGGGATTTTATATGTGTTTCGTTGTTAAACAGTTTAATATGTGTTAGTACTATTTAATATGTGTTTGGTTGTTAAATTGATTGCATATGTAAAATGTTAGATATTTATAAGTATATAATTTAATGATAACTTAAAAAATAACTATTTTAGGTGTTCGATTCACACGAAGAATTGTTCAACTGGGCCAAAAGTACAGCAAAAGAGCTTGGTTATGTGTTAATCAAACGACGAACAAACTCCCTTTGCAGCCCCAGCCTTTCCTCCACCATGGTCTACGAGGGTCTTCATTACCACCATCACCGCCGTGATATGTAGCCATTTATACTGCAAAATACAAAACAAATTATACACATTTTTAAATTACATACAACAAAATGATCAAGGTTAAGAAAGATCCAAAATTCTCACATATGTATTTTTTCTAACTTATTTTTGTACGAAGTCTTTAATTCTTCAATTTTTAATATTAATTCTTTTTTACTAAATTTTTAATACGTAATCTTTATTACAACTTTTGTTTTATATTTAGTTTTATCTATATTTTTGTTACACTTATTATTTATACATTTTAAGTAGTTTATTTTAATCAATTTTTTTACATAATCTTTGATTATTACTTCTATACATATATTTTTATGGTTATAATTTTATATACTTTTTAAAACTTGTATTATGCTTATATGAAGTTTTTAAACCTTTTAAATGTCGTTTTTGTATGTACTTTTTATACAAACTTGTTTATTTAGTTTTATATTTTTTTTTCTAAATTTTTTACTTATTTCTATAATACTTTTTGAAAGTGTTTTTTATTTTTACTTTTATACTTTATTTAATACTTATTTTGAAGTTTTATAGAAACTTGTTTTTTATACTAATATAGTTTACTTATTAGTTTTTTCTACGTAATCTTTAATATTCTTTTTAACTTACTTTTTACACTTATTTATATATATATTTTCTTACACTAAATTTTGTACTAGAGACATGATACGTAATATTTCATCTAACTTAACAATACTAACAAACCTATAATAATACAAATCACTAACCTAACAATACTAACAAACCTATAATACAAATCACTAACTTATCAACAAAAACTAAAACTAACAATACAAACAAACTTATTAAAATCCAAAAATTAACTATCAATCCTAACAAAACTAATAAAACCAAAAACAATATTAACATATCAATATAATCAATTAACAATAAACAACACAAATAATAACAATCAAAAAGGGATAATATGGCCGGAAAATACATACCAAAAGAGATGGCCGGAAAAAACTAACGGGGGAGGAGAGCCGCCGCACTTGCCGGAAAACTGGCCGGTAAATCCACTAACACGGCGGTGATGGCCGGAAAATCGCTGCTAATACTTTGAAAAATAAGAAAAAGAGATGAAAATCGCTGCTAATACTTTGAAAAAAAAAGAAGATGAAAATCGTAAGGAGAGGGGGAGTGTTTGTTCAAAGTATGGAATGAAAGAGACGGACGGAAGGGAGAGCTTTTATTCAATTTTTGGCCCCACTCAAGTATTTGCGGAATTGAGTACAATGAGTACATTTACGTGCAATTGAGTACAATGAGTACATTACGTGCAATTGAGTACAATGAGTACATTACGTGCAATTGAGTACAATGAGTACATTACGTGCAATTGAGTACAATGAGTACATTACGTGCAATTGAGTACAATGAGTACATTACGTGCAATTGAGTACAATGAGTACATTACGTGCAATTGAGTACAATGAGTACATTACGTGCAATTGAGTACAATGAGTACATTACGTGCAATTGAGTACAATGAGTACATTACGTGCAATTGAGTACAATGAGTACATTACGTGCAATTGAGTACAATGAGTACATTACGTGCAATTGAGTACAATGAGTACATTACGTGCAATTGAGTACAATGAGTACATTACGTGCAATTGAGTACAATGAGTACATTACGTGCAATTGAGTACAATGAGTACATTACGTGCAATTGAGTACAATGAGTACATTACGTGCAATTGAGTACAATGAGTACATTACGTGCAATTGAGTACAATGAGTACATTACGTGCAATTGAGTACAATGAGTACATTACGTGCAATTGAGTACAATGAGTACATTACGTGCAATTGAGTACAATGAGTACATTACGTGCAATTGAGTACAATGAGTACATTACGTGCAATTGAGTACAATGAGTACATTACGTGCAATTGAGTACAATGAGTACATTACGTGCAATTGAGTACAATGAGTACATTACGTGCAATTGAGTACAATGAGTACATTACGTGCAATTGAGTACAATGAGTACATTACGTGCAATTGAGTACAATGAGTACATTACGTGCAATTGAGTACAATGAGTACATTACGTGCAATTGAGTACAATGAGTACATTACGTGCAATTGAGTACAATGAGTACATTACGTGCAATTGAGTACAATGAGTACATTACGTGCAATTGAGTACAATGAGTACATTACGTGCAATTGAGTACAATGAGTACATTACGTGCAATTGAGTACAATGAGTACATTACGTGCAATTGAGTACAATGAGTACATTACGTGCAATTGAGTACAATGAGTACATTACGTGCAATTGAGTACAATGAGTACATTACGTGCAATTGAGTACAATGAGTACATTACGTGCAATTGAGTACAATGAGTACATTACGTGCAATTGAGTACAATGAGTACATTACGTGCAATTGAGTACAATGAGTACATTACGTGCAATTGAGTACAATGAGTACATTACGTGCAATTGAGTACAATGAGTACATTACGTGCAATTGAGTACAATGAGTACATTACGTGCAATTGAGTACAATGAGTACATTACGTGCAATTGAGTACAATGAGTACATTACGTGCAATTGAGTACAATGAGTACATTACGTGCAATTGAGTACAATGAGTACATTACGTGCAATTGAGTACAATGAGTACATTACGTGCAATTGAGTACAATGAGTACATTACGTGCAATTGAGTACAATGAGTACATTACGTGCAATTGAGTACAATGAGTACATTACGTGCAATTGAGTACAATGAGTACATTACGTGCAATTGAGTACAATGAGTACATTACGTGCAATTGAGTACAATGAGTACATTACGTGCAATTGAGTACAATGAGTACATTACGTGCAATTGAGTACAATGAGTACATTACGTGCAATTGAGTACAATGAGTACATTACGTGCAATTGAGTACAATGAGTACATTACGTGCAATTGAGTACAATGAGTACATTACGTGCAATTGAGTACAATGAGTACATTACGTGCAATTGAGTACAATGAGTACATTACGTGCAATTGAGTACAATGAGTACATTACGTGCAATTGAGTACAATGAGTACATTACGTGCAATTGAGTACAATGAGTACATTACGTGCAATTGAGTACAATGAGTACATTACGTGCAATTGAGTACAATGAGTACATTACGTGCAATTGAGTACAATGAGTACATTACGTGCAATTGAGTACAATGAGTACATTACGTGCAATTGAGTACAATGAGTACATTACGTGCAATTGAGTACAATGAGTACATTACGTGCAATTGAGTACAATGAGTACATTACGTGCAATTGAGTACAATGAGTACATTACGTGCAATTGAGTACAATGAGTACATTACGTGCAATTGAGTACAATGAGTACATTACGTGCAATTGAGTACAATGAGTACATTACGTGCAATTGAGTACAATGAGTACATTACGTGCAATTGAGTACAATGAGTACATTACGTGCAATTGAGTACAATGAGTACATTACGTGCAATTGAGTACAATGAGTACATTACGTGCAATTGAGTACAATGAGTACATTACGTGCAATTGAGTACAATGAGTACATTACGTGCAATTGAGTACAATGAGTACATTACGTGCAATTGAGTACAATGAGTACATTACGTGCATTTGAGCACATTGGGTACAAGTGTGCAATTATTAGATCATGTTAATGCTAATTATGTATTGGTTGACATTGAAACGTGTTCTTGTTCATTCTTTCCTACGAACTCACCAACCTAGTGTTGACGTTGTTTAGTGCACTTTTCAGGTAACCAAGAGAACCCAAGAGCTTGATGTGTTTGCTAGATGTTGGACTTGACCATGGATCCGTGATTCATTACCCATTGATGGGATTTGCTTAGGATCATGAGCCATCTTTTGATTTGTTATTGTGTAAACTTTTGATGGTTGAATGCTCCTTATGCTTTTGTGACATTGTAACTTAATTGTTGGGTTCCCGGAATCCTCTTATTTTCATATAGTCTCGTTCTACGATAATTCCATCTTGTGTCATGCTTTTCGGTACATTTCGAGCCTAGCTTGGGGTGTTACAGAATGGTGGCCCACGCATGGTCGTAGAGAATTAGGCGGATTGACCTAGACTACGGCTTAAGTAAAACTCTTCATATAGCATGCATGATTAGGAATCTTGTATGCAACGTGAACTATATGAGCATTATAAGTGTACGTTTGGGTTTCGTAGGAAGGTTCATTATATGTGATAACATGAGTACAATTGGTGGATATCAATGTGTTGTTGTGTGATGGTCAAGTGCATGAGGTCAATGTGGTTACTTGAAGGTCAATGAGGTCATGTGCATATTGTTGGATTGAATTGATATTGTTTGATGATGTAGGGCAAGATGAAGTTATGGCATCAACATGATATAATATTGTGGCAACCTAAAAGAACGTGATCAACTCTTTTATGGTTACCCGGTATTATAACAAGTTAATGACATCACGGATTGCACGCGGTTGGTTTAGAGTATAATAAGGAACCGGTACGCTTTTTGGGAGTTGATTGGGTGGAGGGTTAGCCGCTGGTACACCCTGTATACATACCCGGATCAATAACTAGGAAGCATATCGGATTCGGATTATACTTTGGACCACTTGTTTAGTTGTGTGATTGGTTGATGTATTGAAATGGACATGCGGTTTATTGATGAACAATTATGGTGAAATATGGTATGATGGCATGATACATAACAATTCCCCTAGAACAATTGCACTTTTGCCTTAGCGTAACGATATGAATTATGTGTGACATGTTGACATGAGAACACTAACCACTTGTGTGACTAACATGCGAGCATTTTGAGGCTAACTTTTCGAGTCGACGTTTCCTTGTTTTATAGTAATGGTGAGGCCAAGAAGAGCCGGGACTACTTATAGAGAGCAAACTCCGGAACAACAACCAGAAGTTCAAGGAGAAGGTCGTGGTGGAGGAAGAGGTCGTGGTGGTGGAAGAGGTCGTGGTGGTGGTAGAGGTAGAGGTGGTGGTAGAGGTCAAGGGAGAGGTCAAGGTAGGGGTGAAGCACCAACACCCGACTTGGCAACCGTGATCGCTCAAGTGGTCACGAACCTTATGCCTAACATAGTTGCCCAAGTCACGGCAACTCTCCAAGCACCCGATAATACGGTGCCGAATGTTCAAGCTCAAGTGAATGGGAACAATGAAAATGTTCAACCGGTAGGGGTAGAGGAAGAAGAGGCGGTGATGCACGATAACTATGTCCCAAGGTACAATCAACACGGAGTGTACCGGCAAGGGTGTCTTTTAAGGATTTCAAGGGTTGTGGGGCCCCGGAGTATGATGGGAGTGGGGGTCCTACGGCTTGTATTAGGTGGCTTGAAGAAATTGAAGCGGTGATTGCTAGGAGTCATTGTACTTATGATGACCAAGTTATCTACTCATCCGGCATGTTTAGAGATGATGCATTGAAATGGTGGAATAAGGAAATAGGGGCGGGCAATGCTATACCGTGGGATCAATTCAAGATTTTGGTGAAAGAAAATTTTTGTCCACCCTATGAACTTCAAACTCTAACCTTGGAGTTCGTTCAACTCCAAATGAATGGGGCGGACTATAAGGGGTACATTCGGCGATTCCAAGAGTTGTCAACACTTATTCCACACTTGGTGTCTCCCGAGGCTCAAGCTATTCAAAAGTTTGTTATGGGCTTGACTCCAAAGGTCCGACACTTGGTGAACAACATTATGCCTACCACCATGACGAAGCCATAAACCGAGCCGGTAGTGTTACCGAGGACTTACTTAGAAGTGGTGAATTGGCCAAGCATCATCATCAAAGAGGAAGGATGCACCCGAGTCAAGCGGGGTGAGGAAAATGGGTAGGTTTGACCCTAAACGTCCTAACAAAGGAAAGGTGTTTGCGGCGGTTGAACCGGCAAGGAAGGCTTATGTGGGTCCTTACCCATTTTGTAATAAGTGCTCCCGACATCATGTTCCCACCACTCCTTGTGGGACTTGTTTCAATTGTAATCAAGTTGGTCATCTTGCTAGAGATTGTAGGGCCCCGAGAGTGGCTCCTACTCATGCGGTTCCTCTCCGAGCACATCCTCCTCAAGCTAACAATCAAAGGGGTCAACGGGGTGGGTGTTATGAATGTGGAAGCACCAAACATTACCGTAATGCTTGTCCGCAATGGGTGGGACAAAATGTGCAAGTGGCGGTTCACCCAAATCAACTTCAAATCACCGGTCCTAACCAAAACCGTGGCCAACAAGGCCATCAAGTGCAACCAAGGGGAAGAGCCTTTGCGGTGAATGCAAATGAAGCCCGCAATGATCCTAATGTGGTGGCAGGTACATTTCTTCTTAACGGTCATTATGCCACGGTGTTGTTTGATTCCGGAGCCGATTATAGCTTCGTGTCCCATAGTTTTGTTCCTTTGATAGATGTTCATCCTTGTGCCTTAACTATGTACTTGATATTGAGATGGTCAATGGTACCTTAACTAGACTTAGTCAAGTGCTTCGGGATTGTATCTTGACTTTAAACGACGTCGAATTTTATATTAATCTCATGCCTTTCGATATTGGAAGCTTCGACATCATTGTGGGTATGGATTGGATGACGACGGTAAATGCGGTCATTGATTGTGGTGAAAGAGTGGTCAAAATACCGTTGTCAAACGGTGATATTCTTAGAGTCCAAGGTGAAACTTCCGATTCCTCTAGTTCCAAGGCTTTTAGTGCTACCGTCACAAAGGTAGAATTGAAAGCCGTCCCTATTGTTCGTGATTTTTCCGATGTTTTTCCGGATGACCTACCGGGTCTACCCCCGTCTCGTGAACTTGATTTTTGCATCAATTTGATTCCCGGGGCCGCACCCGTGGCCAAAGCTCCCTATAGACTTGCCTTGACGGAAATGCAAGAGCTAGAATCCCAACTTAAAGAACTTCAAGAAAAAGGGTTCATTCGTCCTAGTCAATCGCCTTGGGGAGCCCCGATCTTATTTGTGAAGAAGAAAGATGGGTCCTTTAGGATGTGCATTGATTACCGAGAATTGAACAAGCTCACGGTGAAGAACCGGTATCCACTTCCTAGAATCGATGAGCTTTTTGATCGCTTGCAAGGTGCCAAGTATTTCTCAAAAATCGACCTCCGTTCGGGCTATCACCAACTTAGAGTTCATGAAGATGACATACCAAAGACGGCGTTTCGTACAAGGTATGGTCACTACGAGTTCACCGTTATGCCGTTTGGGTTGACTAATGCACCGGCGGTGTTCATGGATTTGATGAACCGGGTGTGTCGACCCTATTTGGACAAGTCGGTCATTGTCTTTATTGATGACATACTTGTCTACTCAAAAACAAAGGAAGATCATGCCGAGCATTTGCGTGAGATGCTAGGGTTGCTTAGAAAGGAGAAGTTGTATGCAAAATTTTCAAAGTGCGAATTTTGGTTGGAAGAAGTTCATTTCCTTGGTCACGTGATTAGCAAAGATGGAATTCATGTGGATCCTAGCAAGATTGAAGCGGTTAAGAATTGGAGGCGACCCGAAACACCATCCGAGATTCGCCAATTTCTCGGATTGGCGGGTTATTACCGAAGATTCATTGAAGGTTTCTCCAAGATAGCACAACCACTCACTCTCTTGACTCAAAAAAGAGAGGAGGTTTGAGTGGGGCGAGAAGCAAGAATTTGCCTTTCAAACTCTCAAGGACATGTTATGTGATGCTCCTATCTTGAGCCTTCCGGATGGGATTGAAGATTTTGTAGTCTATTGTGATGCTTCGGGTCAAGGATTGGGGTGTGTACTTATGCAACGGGGCAAGGTCATTGCTTATGCCTCCCGACAACTTAAGGTGCATGAGAAGAATTACCCTACTCATGATTTAGAATTGGGAGCGGTTGTTTTCGCTTTGAAGTGTTGGAGACATTACCTTTATGGCACCAAATGCGTAATCTACACCGATCATAAAAGTCTCCAACACATTTTCAATCAAAATGAGTTGAATATGAGGCAACGAAGGTGGATTGAACTTTTTAGCGATTATGATTGTGACATTCGCTATCATCCGGGCAAAGCCAATGTCGTAGCCGATGCTTTAAGTAGAAAGGAAAGGGTCAAGCCGAGAAGATCAAGAGCCATGAGCCTCACGGTGGGACAAAGTATTCGGGACCGTATCATAGAAGCTCAAGTGCAAGCTACCTTACCGGAAAATTTTGGTAATGAAGGGCTAGATGGTATGGAGCCACTTTTTGACCGGAAGGAAGACAACGGGTTATATTTAGTTGGGAAGCTTTGGATTCCAATCTTTGGCAATTTAAGAACTTTCCTAATGAATGAAGCTCATAAGTCGCCTTATTCGGTCCACCCGGGGTCGGATAAGATGTACTTTGATTTAAAGGATTTCTATTGGTGGCCGGGCATGAAGCGTGATGTGGCTAAATATGTGAGCGAGTGCCTTACTTGCTACAAGTGAAAGCCGATCATAAGAAGCCACCCGGGTTGTTGGTACAACCGGTGATACCGGCATGGAAGTGGGAAAGGATTGCAATGGACTTCGTCACGAAGTTACCGAAGACAAGAAATGGCCGTGATACCATATGGGTGATTGTGGATCGATTGACAAAGTCGGCTCACTTTTTAGCCATTCGTGAGACCGATAAGTTCACACCCTAGCGCGTTTGTACATTAAGGAAGTGGTGGCAAAACATGGAGTTCCGGTTTCTATTATCTCCGATAGAGATAACCGGTTCAAATCAAATTTTTGGGAAGCTTTTCAACGTGCAATGGGTACTCAAATTGACATGAGTACGGCGTTCCATCCACAAACGGATGGGCAACCGAAAGAACCATCCAAACGCTTGAAGATATGTTGAGGGCTTGTGCTATTGAATTTGGTGGAAGTTGGGAAGATCACCTACCACTAGTGGAGTTCTCATATAACAATAGTTACCATGCGACTATCCAAATGGCCCCGTTTGAGGCGCTTTATGGTAGAAAGTGTCGTTCTCCACTCGCTTGGGCGAAAATAGGCGAGAGCCAACTTATTGGGCCGGAAGTAATAATTGAAACAACAAAAGTGATTTCAAAAGTTAAGGAGAGATTACAAGTGGCCCGTGAAAGACAAAAGAAATACGCCGATGTGAGGCGTAGACCCTTGGAGTTCAATGTTGGTGATCATGTACTTTTGAAGGTCTCCCCGTAGAAGGGTGTGGTTCGTTTCATCAAGAGAGGCAAGCTTGCGCCAAGATACATAGGACCTTTTGAAATAATAGAACGTGTGGGCAAGGTGGCTTACCGGCTAAAGCTACCTCAAGAACTTAGTGGAGTGCACAACGTGTTCCATATTTGTAATTTAAGGAAGTGCTTGGCGGACCCTACTCATCACGTGCCCTTGGACGAGATACAAGTAGACAAGAAGCTCAACTTTGTTGAAGAACCGGTAGAGATTGTGGATCGTGAATTCAAGAAGCTAAAGAAAAAGCGCTATACGATAGTCAAGGTTCGTTGGCATGCTAGACGTGGAGCCGAATTCACTTGGGAGCGGGAAGACTTCATGAAGTCAAAATATCCGCATTTGTTTAGTGATTAGGGTTCCATCGAATTTTGGGACGAAATTCCCTTAACGGGGGAATAATGTAACAACCGTGCATTTCGACTTTTGACTATGGGTACGTTTCCTAAGTTTTTGATTAATCAATATATGTTCAAGTGCAATTTAAGGTTCATTTAAGTGCAATGTGTTCATATGGGTCAATTTATTGTACAATTAGAGACTTATGTGCAAGTGGAGACCACTAGTTAGTGCAAATCGACTTTTACTTAAATAACATCTAATTTAAACTAGTAAAAATGATATGGATCCTATCCATGGGTTATACCCAAACCCATGACCCACCCAAGTAAACAAACCCTATCCTCCTTCCTTCACTCATTTCTTCCATCCATTCATTCATCTTTTTCCTCTCTCACTAAATGCCCCTACACTCTAAGTCTCTCCCTCTCTAAAATTCTAGTTCATTTATTGTGATTTCAAGTGGGATAATAACAAAATCATCATCCATATCATCATTATTACACCATATCAAAATCTCAAGGTTTCAAGTGCAAGGGAAAGCTTCAATTAGGTTAATTTCGGATTTGATTGCTTGTGGAAGTTTTTGTAAGTGTTTTCTAGCTCAAATTCATCATTTCTAGTTATTTAACTTGTATTACACCTAAATCTAAGCACTCTTGGTCCTTATAGCTTCAAAATCCGAAATTAGGGTTTCTAGTTATCTAAATTAGGTCAAATTCGATTTGGGTCAAAAGCCATGTTTTGGAATGGAACTATTGAGTGGGTTATGTCCAAATGAGTTTGTTATGTTCAAAAACGGGTCAAGGAACTCCTCAAAACGATTTATAAGTCAAAAACAAGGCTTTGGGTCGATTTTGTGTTCAAATGGGTCAAGATCGAATTTTAACAAGAAAATGTGTTAAAGGTTGGTTTTGGATGATGAAACATGTTTAGTTATGTTCAATTATGTTTAACTATGTTCAAAAATGGGTCTCGAAGTTGTGCAAGTCGATTTCATGGCTTAAATGTTGAGATTTTAGGGTTTTGGGTCGTGTTTGTGCCAAGAACACCTGCTGGTGCATTGCTGGTCCAGAACAGGCGTAACTTACGCCCCTGTTGGCGTAACCTACGCCCCTCTCCATTTTCATTACGCCAAAACCTTACTGTTTACGCCCAAAACTCGTCCAAAATGCATGTTTCTGGAGCACCGTAGCCTACGCCCCTCTCTGGCGTAGGTTACGCCCCTTGAATTTTGCCCAGCGTAGCTTACGCCCAATCTCACCGTACCTTACGCCCATTGAGTTCCTCCTAGCGTAACCTACGCCCATAAGGGCCGTAGCTTACGGCTGTCTCTAATGGTCATTTTCCTGTTTTGATTTTAAATCGTATTTCACTTTCCTTGGGACACATCGAACTTCCAAACGGGTCTTTCCTTGTCTTCCAAATTATCGTACTCAGTTCTAATACGCGTTCAAGTCCCGGGTTAAATTCTAAAGTTCATAAATGCTAAATGAGTACATTTACGTGCAATTGAGTACAATGAGTACATTTACGTGCAATTGAGTACAATGAGTACATTTACGTGCAATTGAGTACAATGAGTACATTTACGTGCAATTGAGTACAATGAGTACATTTACGTGCAATTGAGTACAATGAGTACATTTACGTGCAATTGAGTACAATGAGTACATTTACGTGCAATTGAGTACAATGAGTACATTTACGTGCAATTGAGTACAATGAGTACATTTACGTGCAATTGAGTACAATGAGTACATTTACGTGCAATTGAGTACAATGAGTACATTTACGTGCAATTGAGTACAATGAGTACATTTACGTGCAATTGAGTACAATGAGTACATTTACGTGCAATTGAGTACAATGAGTACATTTACGTGCAATTGAGTACAATGAGTACATTTACGTGCAATTGAGTACAATGAGTACATTTACGTGCAATTGAGTACAATGAGTACATTTACGTGCAATTGAGTACAATGAGTACATTTACGTGCAATTGAGTACAATGAGTACATTTACGTGCAATTGAGTACAATGAGTACATTTACGTGCAATTGAGTACAATGAGTACATTTACGTGCAATTGAGTACAATGAGTACATTTACGTGCAATTGAGTACAATGAGTACATTTACGTGCAATTGAGTACAATGAGTACATTTACGTGCAATTGAGTACAATGAGTACATTTACGTGCAATTGAGTACAATGAGTACATTTACGTGCAATTGAGTACAATGAGTACATTTACGTGCAATTGAGTACAATGAGTACATTTACGTGCAATTGAGTACAATGAGTACATTTACGTGCAATTGAGTACAATGAGTACATTTACGTGCAATTGAGTACAATGAGTACATTTACGTGCAATTGAGTACAATGAGTACATTTACGTGCAATTGAGTACAATGAGTACATTTACGTGCAATTGAGTACAATGAGTACATTTACGTGCAATTGAGTACAATGAGTACATTTACGTGCAATTGAGTACAATGAGTACATTTACGTGCAATTGAGTACAATGAGTACATTTACGTGCAATTGAGTACAATGAGTACATTTACGTGCAATTGAGTACAATGAGTACATTTACGTGCAATTGAGTACAATGAGTACATTTACGTGCAATTGAGTACAATGAGTACATTTACGTGCAATTGAGTACAATGAGTACATTTACGTGCAATTGAGTACAATGAGTACATTTACGTGCAATTGAGTACAATGAGTACATTTACGTGCAATTGAGTACAATGAGTACATTTACGTGCAATTGAGTACAATGAGTACATTTACGTGCAATTGAGTACAATGAGTACATTTACGTGCAATTGAGTACAATGAGTACATTTACGTGCAATTGAGTACAATGAGTACATTTACGTGCAATTGAGTACAATGAGTACATTTACGTGCAATTGAGTACAATGAGTACATTTACGTGCAATTGAGTACAATGAGTACATTTACGTGCAATTGAGTACAATGAGTACATTTACGTGCAATTGAGTACAATGAGTACATTTACGTGCAATTGAGTACAATGAGTACATTTACGTGCAATTGAGTACAATGAGTACATTTACGTGCAATTGAGTACAATGAGTACATTTACGTGCATTTGAGCACATTGGGTACAAGTGTGCAATTATTAGATCATGTTAATGCTAATTATGTATTGGTTGACATTGAAACGTGTTCTTGTTCATTCTTTCCTACGAACTCACCAACCTAGTGTTGACGTTGTTTAGTGCACTTTTCAGGTAACCAAGAGAACCCAAGAGCTTGATGTGTTTGCTAGATGTTGGACTTGACCATGGATCCGTGATTCATTACCCATTGATGGGATTTGCTTAGGATCATGAGCCATCTTTTGATTTGTTATTGTGTAAACTTTGATGGTTGAATGCTCCTTATGCTTTTGTGACATTGTAACTTAATTGTTGGGTTCCCGGAATCCTCTTATTTTCATATAGTCTCGTTCTACGATAATTCCATCTTGTGTCATGCTTTTCGGTACATTTCGAGCCTAGCTTGGGGTGTTACATTATCGCTGCAAATACTTGAGTCAAACGGTCAGCGCAATTATGGCGGTGGTTAGTGGATTGCTGACGTGACACAACTATTTGCAGCGATTATCGCCGCAAATAGTTTAGGTCGAGACACCACAATTAAATGGTCGGGATCCTCCGGGCGTTAGTAATATTATGTGAATTTGGGTGAAAAAGGTGCAGCCAGCTACGTAATAAATTATATAAGTGCCTTATTACCAAAGGACCATGTGGTGTTGATCATCACAAATTCAAAATCACTTTACGTCATCCAAATTGCATCATATAACCTCTAGGCCTTTTACCTATCCGGATGTAAACCAAGCTATATATATTCTACACTGTTTTAAATAAATTAAGAATGGAAAAATGATGGTGCTACTGGTTGGGGGTGATAAGAATGTAGCCCGGCTCAAGAAACCCGAAGAATTGGCCAGTAATTAACTAACCCAACACCGATACGTACAACTTGTAGTAGTTTGGTCCGGGCCTTAGTTCAGACCGGTCCAAAACAACTACTAACCGATAACTGGAGTTAACTGATGTAAAACTAAAATCCACGTAACGATTTCCATGTATAAACCAACATAACTTGTCCTCCGTGAATAGGAATGGCAATAAGGCATATATTAATTACTCGTACATATCAGGGATCCCATCCACATACCTAGTTTGACTTGCAATCCTCGTTCTCTTCCCCATCCTCGTTGGGAAATAAATTAAGTTACATTCTTATACCCATCCCTACTGGGTCAGAGATATCATATTTGAATAAGCATTAATAAAGTTACTACCTCATGAAGTAAAAGCTAACCAAATGAACGTATTCCGGATTAACTTTTCATATATAACGTAAAGATATAATGCTATATACACTCCAACATTTTGTATTACACTTGGAAATATTTAATTACGTATTTTGAAATCTATTTCACCAATAGTCTGTTGGTATGTGATCACGTTAAATAAACGCATGTCCGGAAATCATTTAAGCTTACGGGGTCACACAAAATGACACGTAAACTCTATATAATTAATTAATGTATTAAGTAATATATTAATTAATATGATCATGAAATGATTAATAAACTAAAATTAAATGTTTAATAGTGTTTATTAATTAAAAGAGGAGGTGTAAAAGTGAAATTAGGAATTTGTGTTGTTTCCTAATTCCACCTAAGGGGGCCGAAAAATCTCAAGGCTTCTAGGCCTTGAGATTGCTTGTCCATCAAGTTTAAAACCCTCCTAATTAAGCCTATAAATAGAGAGCTAGGCTTTAGGGTTTTCACATACATTCACAAGACAATTAGTTGTAGAATTCTCTCCTCTCCTCTCTCTTGTTTCGATCGACCAAAGGGAAGAAAAGGGTTTTCGGTTTTGGGGTTTATTCGACCAAGGGGTATAGACAAAGGGTTGTTGATCGTGATCGGGTACTAGCATACGATATAGGGGTGTCAAGTGTGCGATCGTAGAGGGGTTTTACTTTAAACCCTAAATTAATAATAATATCATTATTATTATATCTTTATTGGAAGCTTACGCTAAAAGGTACACATTCGATTCCTTCTTTGTTAATTAATATGATTGCATATACGTTCTTATCCGCTGCGTACTCGTGAATTGTTATATGTTTATGTTCATAAATCCTAACAGTGGTATCAGAGCCACATATGTGATCTATTAGTTACAAAGATCAAAACTTGAAGGGGGGTTTAGGGTTGGTTCGAATTTAATTAATTATTAAATATTAAAATTGTTTTCTTTATTTATTTTTATTTAAATTTCGATTTTTAATTAAATAAAATTAGGGTTTTGTTTAATTAATTCAACCTATTTTAATGGTTAATTGAAACCCTCTAAGCAAGTTTTGATAATGTGGATTGACATGTTTATTAGATATAAATTGCATGTTATGTACCTTATTTATTTAAAGTTGTTAAATAGAAGTAAAAATCATAAGGAATTCATGCAAAATTCTTTATGATTATTACTTAGATATTTAGATATAAATAGCTTAGCCTAATGGTCCAATAATTAGGGTTAATTATTTGATAATTGTGTGACTATGTGAATTTTTCGTGTGATTTTTCCTGCTTGACACCAGTTCACTAAAAAATTCATATACAATCAACCGTAATGAGTTAGGAGTTTCCCTTTGGACAGTAGATGCTCAACTCATAGGGTACAACTTTGTAGTTCTGGTCGAAGCTTGATTCTGACCAGAAACAGGTCTAAACAGGTCGTGAAGCTACTGGAAATTTCCAGTCAGTATGTTTATGTGAATTACTTGCTAATTGTTTGTTTAAAGGCTTACGCAATCAAGGTAACTTGATGTATGTGGTCCTCTTCTTTGAAGGGGGAGCCGACTTAGACATATGCATGAACCATAGTGACCATGTTTAGGTGGCCCACCTTAACTCGTTGCTTGATTAATTAGTTAGTAAGTTTATTATTTTGCATATTTATTGTGGTATAAATGGTGATGCAAAATTGTTTTAGAGAAAAGAATAAACTTGACTAAGAATTATCGAAATAAGATTTTTTAATAAAATTGGAGTCTTATAACCTTGAGATACACCGGCTCACCCATTTGAACAAACTCTAAGAGAGGTATAAGTCGGAGTGCGTTAGCCTCCTAAAAGAGCGGGTTTTTAATTGCGTCTATCGCAAACCTTTGCTCTTGCGCTTCTTTGTGCGTTCGAATGGAGCTACCGAGCTCTCTTGTGTTGCTAAGACTATAAAAATGATTTTATTAAACATTATGTTATGAAGATTTGCATGAGTCTTCATACATAAACTTTTGATTCACATCAAATGCATTACCCATTCAAAGTTAAGTCTTTGCCACCCACTTTGCTAAGAACACTTGCAAGTGCTTTTTGCTATACGTGAGACCGTAGGTGAATTGTATCTTACAAGGTAAATTACTACTCCATTCGTGAGACCGGTGGTAGACTATTTACATGTTCTTAATTGGGCGACTTAAAGCGAGTTAAGAGGTGAGATCCTTGACCCGTGGCATAAGATGGGACAAAACATGTTTACAAAGCACTTAACACCCCATTAAAGTGTTGTTGTAAGTCCCATAAATCTAGGAATTGCACTTGTAATGCAATTATTGATCGTCACTTACCTTTTGAATACGTCATTTCTAGCAGATCAACTGATGAAATGATTGTATGTCAATTGGATCCTAGCCTTAATGAAATTAATTGTTAAATGAATTTAACATGGGTAAATTATATTTCTTAAGGATTATTATCGAAAATACCGATAATTGAACTTTTGTCTGTTTTGTAGATGGCAACAACAAATCCTTCTCAAAACATACACCAATCGGCTTTTAGGTCGATGCTAGAAAGAGAAAAACTTTCTGGACCAAACTTCAATGACTGGTTTCGTCAGCTGAGAATCGTTCTAAGAGCTGAGAAGAAATATGAAGTTCTTGAAGAGCAGACACCCGTTGTTCCGGGAGCCAATGCTACGACTGCAGAGTTGGCTGCATATAATGCTCAGTACGATAGACATAATGAGGTTGCTTGTTTGATGCTAGGGAGTATGGTTCCCGAGCTTCAAAAGCAATTCGAAAGTTATTTTCCATGTGATATGATCAAAGAGCTAAAGTTATGCAGAAATGTCCAGGTTCACTGAACTAGAGGAAACCAGCGAACTGAAGAAGCTAGCTGAACTGATAATGCCATCTGAACAAGCATTGTTGATTCTGCCAGCAGTGGCCCATTTCAGACAAATCTTTTCTGAACCGGTCCAGTCACCAGTAGTAACACTTCTCCAGTGGCAAGATTCTCCAGTGACCAACTCTGGTAGTCCACCAGTGAAGCACTCCAGTGAAGCGCTCCAGATGACTGCTCCAGACGACTACTCCAGATGAATGCTCCAGTGACCAACACTTAAGGTCCACCAGATGACTGCTCCAGATTTATGTTCCATTGTCCAGATAATAAAGTCCCCACTGAAGTCCTATGTCTGTGGGTCCAATAAAGAAGGAATGACAGCTGTCAAGGAAGGAGCGTGTGACTAACGGTATTGTGGGACCACGTGCAGGGGAATGTTTCTAGAAGCTTTACTTGTCCATTTTCTATTGGTCAATTAATTAGTGGTGGTCCGTAGCACATGACAGCTTTTTGAATATTTTATTGTATTTTGTTAATTCCTAGGTAGAGCATGTGGCTATAAATAGAGGCTTATTTTTCTTGTAAAAATCAGTTGATGTTGAATGAAAATTAATAGAGCAGCCTCTATTTCTTATCCAAAAATCTTCTTTTACCTTTAGAGATCTTTGATCTTGGTGGTTAGGAGTGACCCATTTATCAATATTTGTGGTGACTCGTTCTTTATCAAATATTGTGGTGAGGTCTTTTAAATCTTCGGTTTCCTTTATCTATAATCGTGGTGGCTAGACCTTTATCGATTGTAGTGGTGGGGCGGAGTGTTTCTTTATCCTTGATTCCGGTGGCTTAGCCTTTACGAGTCTTGGTGGTGGATTCTTTTATCTATCATTTTTATTTTATTATCTTGTTTGATTGTCCGTTTTATATAAAATCTAGAAAATACCAAAAATAGTCTTCCGCTGTCGTTTGTCGCGTGATTTACGCATCAAATTTGGTATCAGAGACAAGTTTAAAAAGGTTTCTTAATCTTTTTGTCCGTTGGGGTATTGTTTGTTTAGATCTCATTTCGATTTAGTCAGATCTGAGTTTGATTTGTTTAGATCTAGTTGTTGCTGGTATAGATCTATTAAGTTTGTTGAATATAAATGGCATATAGACGAGATATGACTTTAGAAGAAGCTCATAATGTTAGAAGAGATAGACAAATAGAAGATCTACAAGAAGCTCTTGGTAAAATAGTCCATATGTTAGAAGATGGTGGTTTACGATTTAATCGAGAAAATATTGTTACTAGTGAAAGAGATTCTGAATCTCAAGGTCCTATTGAAAGATCTGATAACACCCCTAGAAACTCTAGTGATTCCGATGAACCACATCCTAGAGAAAGGCGTAGGAGGCATAAGGGTAATGATACTAGGAATATTAAGATAGATCCACCAGATTTTAATGGATCTTCTAACCCAGAAGAGTATTTTGAATGGGTCCAGGTGATGGACAAAATAATGGAGATAAAAGGTTATGATGATAGAAAAAGTTTCAAGGTTGCCATTATTAAACTTAAGAAATATGCTTCATCATGGTATGATAACATGAAATCTGAAAGGGAGTACAAGGGCAAAAGTAAAATCAAGACCTGGTCCAAACTAAAGGAGGTCATGCAGAAGAGGTTTGTTCCCCAGTCGTACAAGCAAGATCAGTATCTACTGATGAACAATCTGAAGCAAGGAGCCAAGGAAGTTGTGGAGTACATTAGAGAGTTTGAGCATCTGAAGACCAGAACTGGTGTGAATGAAACTGAAGAGCACACTATTGCCAGATTTCTTGGTGGTCTGAACGCTACCATCACTGAGAAGATTGAGTTGCAGCCTATCTGGACATATGAAGGTGCATGCAAGATGGCTATCCAGATTGAAAGACAACTGAAGAAGAAGATTCCGTACAAGTCATTCAGTAAGGTTCCTGCCAGTGTTAGTCAACCAGTTACCAGTCAACCAGTTCCCAGATTTACTGAAGCTGTTCAGAAATCCTTCAGAGGCAAAGAAAAGGAAACTGGAGGATCAAAAGAACCAGTTGGAAGGAAATGTTTTAAGTGTCATGGCTTTGGTCACTTCCAGGCCCAGTGTCCTAATCAAAGAGCCTTGACTGCCAAAGAGATTGAATGTTTTCCAGATGTCGACACTGAAGAAGGTGAACCAGTGTATGATGAAGATGAAAATGAAGAGGCATATGTAGGTGCAGATGTTGGAGAAATGTTGGTCGTAAGAAGAGTGATGCATGCTGATGAGGTTACAACTGATACTGCCCAGAGAGAGAATATTTTTCATTCTAGATGTACTGTTAAAGGCAAGGTGTGTGATCTGATCATTGGTGGGAGTTGTGCTAATGCTGCTTCAACTTACATGGTAGAGAAACTGGCACTACCTACAGTTAAGCACCCTCGTCCATACAAGTTGCAATGGCTCAGTGAAGGATCTGAGGTAAAAGTTAACAGACAAGTTACTATTCCTTTTTCCATTGGGTCTATTTATCAAGATAAAATTGTGTGTGATGTTGTTCCTATGGATGCTTGTCATATATTACTGGGTAGACCATGGTTATTTGATAATAATGTTTTTCATAATGGTCGTATGAATTCTTATTCAATATTTGTAAGTGGGAAGAAGGTCACTCTGACTTCTTTAAAGCCCAATGAAATATTGAATTAATAAAGACCCGCCCAGCAAGTCTTTATTTATGTCTCAAACTGAAGTTGAAGAAGAGTTAACTGGAGGCTCTCCAGTTATGATGTTACTGGTGCTTGAGCGTACTGAAGAGAAGGAGTTCACTGGAGTCCCCAGTCTCCTGAAGTCTCTACTGAAGGAATTCACTGATGTTTTCCCAGAAGACCTACCTGAAGGTTTGCCACCAGTAAGAGGAATTAAACACCAGATTGACCTGGTTCCAGGATCAGTTCTTCCAAACAAAGCTGCTTACAGATGTTCGCCTAATGAAGCTAAAGAGTTGCAGAGGCAAGTCGATGAGTTGGTTGAGAAGGGTTATGTGAGAGCAAGTATGAGTCCTTGTTCAGTGCCAGCTCTCCTGGTTCCAAAGAAAGATGGTACAATGAGGATGTGTGTTGATAGCAGGGCCATCAACAATATAACCATTAAGTATAGATATCCCATTCCCAGATTGGATGATATGCTTGATGAGTTACATGGCTCCAAAGAATTTTCAAAAATCGATCTCAGAAGTGGCTATCACCAGATAAGGATGAAAGATGGAGATGAGTGGAAAACTGCTTTCAAAATCAAGGGAGGTTTGTATGAATGGTTAGTTATGCCTTTTGGCTTATCTAATGCTCCCAGTACCTTCATGAGACTGATGAATGAAGTTCTCAGACCACTCATTGGTCAGTTTGTTGTTGTTTACTTTGATGATATTCTGGTGTATTCAAAATCTGAAGCTGATCATGTTAGCCATCTGAAGAAGGTATTTGAACTGTTGAGAAGACACCAGTTGTATGGCAAACTGGAGAAATGTGATTTTATGGTGGAAAGTGTGATATTTTTGGGATATGTTGTGTCTAAAAATGGAATTTCTATGGATCCCTCTAAGGTTGATGCCATCAGATCATGGCCAGTTCCAACTTCAATCACTGAAGTGAGGAGTTTTCATGGACTGGCATCATTTTATAGGAGATTTATCAAAAATTTCTCTACAGTTGTGGCTCCAATTACTGACTGTCTGAAGAAAGGTGTGTTCAACTGGCCGAATTCAGCCCAACTGGCGTTTGAAGCACTGAAGGAGAAGCTCAGTTCAGCTCCAGTCTTATCCTTACCAGATTTTGATATGTTATTTGAGCTAGAATGTGATGCAAGTGGAGTAGGTATTGGTGTAGTTTTAGTGCAAGCAGGGAGACCAGTTGCATACTTCAGTGAGAAGCTGAATGGATCTAAACTGAAGTACAACACTTATGATAAAGAATTTTATGCCATTATTCGTGCTATCACTCACTGGTCACATTATCTGAAGCCAAAGCAGTTTGTCTTATTCTCTGATCATGAAGCACTGAAGTTTATAAATGGTCAGCACAAGCTTAATGCCAAACATGCCAAATGGGTAGAATTCTTACAGTCTTATTCATTTGTTTCAAAACATAAAGCTGGAGTTTGTAATGTTGTTGCTGATGCACTGTCCCGAAGATACTCATTATTATCTATTCTAGAAGCAAGAGTGCTTGGGTTTTCATTTATAAAAGAGTTATATGCTGCAGACCCAGATTTTTCTGAAAAATTCACTGAAGCTAATCAGAAGGGACCATTTACTGTACAAGATGGTTTCTTATTTAAGAATGGAAAGTTGTGCATTCCCAGAGGTTCGATTAGAGATTTACTGATAAGAGAGGCACATGGAGGAGGTCTAGCTGGTCATTTTGGAATCAACAAGACTGGAGAGATCTTGACTGAACATTTCTACTGGCCAAGTCTACTGAAGGATGTCCAGAATATTATCAGTCGCTGTCCAACTTGTCACCAGGCAAAGACAACTTTTCACAAAGGATTATACACTCCTCTTCCAGTTCCAAACCATCCTTGGGAGGATCTCAGTATGGATTTTATTGTTGCACTGCCCAGAACCCAGAGGGGAAAAGATTCAATTATGGTGGTCGTTGATCGATTTTCAAAAATGGCACATTTTGTTGCTTGTAATACAACAAATGATGCTTCAGCAGTGGCGAATCTGTTCTTTAAAGAAATTGTTAGATTGCATGGAATTCCCAAATCGATTGTTTCAGATAGGGATGTAAAGTTTTTAAGTTATTTCTGGAAGACATTATGGAGACTGATGGGTACCAGATTGATGTTCAGTACGTCTCACCATCCTCAGACTGATGGACAGACTGAAGTCACCAACAGAACGATTGGTATGCTGTTAAGAACACTGGTGAAGAAGACACTGAAAGATTGGGATCTGAAGCTTGCTCATGATGAGTTTGCTTTCAACAGAGCTCCTAACTATTCTACCAGTAAATCCCCATTTGAAGTCTGTTATGGTGTCAATCCACTGACCCCCATTGATTTAATTCCATTTTCGATTGAACCAAAAGCCAGTATTGAAGCTGAAGCCAGAGCGAAAGAAATCAAGAAAATTCATGCAGAAGTGAAGGCCAAAATAGAGAAAGCGAATGCCAGTTACAAGGCCAGAGCAAACAAGAATAGAAAGCAACCCAGTTTTGCACCAGGTGATCTTGTGTGGGTGCATCTGAGAAAAGAAAGGTTTCCAGCAAAAAGGAAGAGTAAACTGATGCCCAGAGCTGAAGGTCCGTTCAAAATTCTGGAGAGATATGGCGATAATGCTTACAAGGTTGAGTTACCTGGAGATATGGCAGTTTCAAGTACTTTTAATGTAGGAGATCTGATGCCTTATCTGGAGGATGAGTACCTCGAGGACTTGAGGACAAGTCCTTTTTCAGAGGGGGAGAATGATGCGGAAATGTCCAGGTTCACTGAACTGAGGAAACCAGCGAACTGAAGAAGCTAGCTGAACTGAAGGAAGCTGAACTGATAATGCCATCTGAACAAGCCATGTTGATTCTGCCAGCAGTGGCCCATTTCAGACAAATCTTTTCTGAACCGGTCCAGTCACCAGTAGTAACACTTCTCCAGTGGCAAGATTCTCCAGTGACCAACTCTGGTAGTCCACCAGTGAAGCACTCCAGTGAAGCGCTCCAGATGACTGCTCTAGACGACTACTCCAGATGAATGCTCCAGTGACCAACACTTAAGGTCC
Organism: Erigeron breviscapus; assembly: GCA_034093135.1. Lineage (NCBI taxonomy): Eukaryota > Viridiplantae > Streptophyta > Magnoliopsida > Asterales > Asteraceae > Erigeron > Erigeron breviscapus. Next base: position 154,244,003 of record CM067170.1, on the reverse strand, counting down.
ACCAGATGACTGCTCCAGATTTATGTTCCATTGTCCAGATAATAAAGTCCCCACTGAAGTCCTATGTCTGTGGGTCCAATAAAGAAGGAATGACAGCTGTCAAGGAAGGAGCGTGTGACTAACGGTATTGTGGGACCACGTGCAGGGGAATGTTTCTAGAAGCTTTACTTGTCCATTTTCTATTGGTCAATTAATTAGTGGTGGTCCGTAGCACATGACAGCTTTTTGAATATTTTATTGTATTTCGTTAATTCCTAGGTAGAGCATGTGGCTATAAATAGAGGCTTGTTTTTCTTGTAAAAATCAGTTGATGTTGAATGAAAATTAATAGAGCAGCCTCTATTTCTTATCCAAAAATCTTCTTTTACCTTTAGAGATCTTTGATCTTGGTGGTTAGGAGTGACCCCTTTATCAATATTTGTGGTGACTCGTTCTTTATCAAATATTGTGGTGAGGTCTTTAAATCTTCGGTTTCCTTTATCTATAGTCGTGGTGGCTAGACCTTATCGATTGTAGTGGTGGGGCGGAGTGTTTCTTATCCTTGATTCCGGTGGCTTAGCCTTTACGAGTCTTGGTGGTGGATTCTTTTATCTATCATTTTTATTTTATTATCTTGTTTGATTGTCCGTTTTATATAAAATCTAGAAAATACCAAAAATAGTCTTCCGCTGTCGTTTGTCGCGTGATTTACGCATCATAAAGTCTTTGTATGAAATGTTAGGTCGAAAATCGACCAAGTATAATTTGTTCAGAAATAGTTGAAGTTCAGTAAAGACACTTGTACAGAATTCTGAAGTCGTTCAGAATTAGTTCACTGAAGCTTCACTTCAGTTCAGATCAACGTATCAGAATACCGTTCAGAATGAAGTCAAAGACTGAAGTCTGAAGAAAGAGAATCAGCTCAGATGTGGAGCTCAGAAGTTGATTCTACCTGATCGAAGACTGAAGCATCTCAGTGTAAAAGTATTTACACACTTTTACACTGATTACGAGGAAGACTTTTTACTTTACATATCTTTACCCAGTTAATAGATTTAACTATTAATTAAAGTACAAGGTAAAGTAAAGGTTTGAAATAAGGTATGATAAGTCACATCAATTGACTTATATACTTAAACCTTAAAAGTACGCATGTAAGGAATTAGCTTTAATTCCTTAAATGCTCCCAACCATATTTGTACGATCTGGTCCATGTCATCATGGACTTGGTCTATAAATATAAGTCTTCTCACAACTTGCAAATGGCTTGAAACCTTAGCATTGCAACTTGTGAGATATACTCTAAGTAATCCTTACGAGTATTTCCAAGTTATTAGATCACTTGTATTTCTAGGTTGTTTAATATTTACACTTGGGTGTTTATCTTTGTTCCGAAACAACCTTTGTATTTGTTTATATCAATAAATCAAATACATTGAAAAGTACATCGTGTCTCAATGCTACATACTTGATCTATACATATTATTTATATAGTTTCAGCCCTTATTGTTTCTTGCATTTACTTTCAGTACCTTTATCGTATTGTTCATCCATATCTGGATCGTATTCTGAACTGGTCAACTTCCAGTTAGAACTACTTGCCAGTCGGGTTTAATCATCTATATTTGGGACTCACAATTGGTATCAGAGCAGCAAGGTTGAATTATATTAATTCATTAACCTTTGATCTGCAAAGATGGTTGACCAAATGTTCAATACAGGCCCTGACCCTAATGCTAATGCTAATACTAATGCTACTACTCCACCTACTCCACCCCCTATCATCAACAACAATATACCATCGCATAATGTGCACGTACACTTTCCAAATAATCCTGTTCCCAAGTTTGATGGGAACAGTGAAAATTTTCAAACATGGAAAGCATGCATGCTCAAATATATTGCTGGTGTTCAAAGACATTTGACCGATATTCTTAAAGAAGGACCCTTTGTCCCCATGAATGCCTCCACTGTTGTCAGAAATGCCAATGGGACTCCTAGGGTATCACCCAAGGAGAAGGATCATTGGTCTGAAGAAGATCATAGGCTGGTAGACCTTGATACCAAGCTACAAAATATGATCTTGTACGTTGTTCCTGAAACTCTTATGCCCACCCTTGTTTTACTTGAAAATTCAAAATTAATGTGGGAGGAACTTATGACACAGTTTGAAGGCACTTCTGAGACAATTGTCACAAGAAAAGTTGCTTTAAATAAAAGATATGAGTCTTTTTTTGCTATCCCTGGTGAAACTTTAACCCAAACATACATCAGATTCACTAATCTGGTAAATCAATTGAAAGCCCTGGGTGTAACTAAAGACAAAGAAATTTTGTTAGAAAAGTTTGTGACATCTTACCTTCTAAATGGGAAAACTTGATCTTGGTTTTGAGACAAGGAAAAACCTTGCACAGTCACACTCTTGCTTCCTTATATGGAGCCTTCAGGTACACTGAAGAGAACAAAGCTGAGAGAGCTGTGGCTGAGCAAGATGCCAAAAATCATGCTTCTACCAGTTCAGTCGTGGTTCAATACTCTGAGCCACATGGGACTGCTCTACTATCTACTGAGAGTGATCATTCTGACTCGATGAAGAAGATGGTCTCTGAAATGTTAAAAACTGGTATTTCTGGTAATGTAACTCATAGTTGTGATGAGGATGACAATGATGATCTGGTTTCCATGCTGGCTAAAACGTTTAATCGTTTTAAGGCCAAATCAAATCGATCTGGCAAACCATTTGCTTCCAGCGCTTCTATTGATAAGTCTAATCTTGAATGCTTTAAGTGTGGCAAGAAAGGACATTTCATGAAGGAATGCAGATCTAGTCAGCCTTCATCATCACAATTTGCCCCTAATCATTCTATTTTTCAGAAACCTGATGACAGCTATAAGGCTAAGTACAAGAAGCTGAAGGCCCAAATAGCTCTCATGGCTCAAAACAACTCTAGCAATAATAGTTGTATGATTGCCAAGACTGAAAAATGGGAAGAATCTGATGAATCATCTGATGATGAGAAGAAGTTAGGGATATGTGTTTCATGGCACGTGAAGATCAAGGTCATTTGGTCAAGTCTGATGTTGAATCTGGTCGTTGGGTGGATATAGTCATGAAAAAGGGAGACCGAAAGAAGAATATATGGTATCTTGACAGCGTTGCTGGCAGAACCATGACTGGTTATCAAACCCTGCTGGAGGAATATAGGGTGCAAGAGGGGCCCTCAATAACTTTTGGTAATGATGAAAATGAAAAACTGAGGGATATGGTGTTGTGAATAATGGACAAGTCAAATTCAGTGTCAGTCAACTGTGTGATGATGGCTTCAAGGTATTATTTGATATTTCACAAGGCACCATATTCAACAGGGATGGAAAGGTAGTATTGATTGCACCAAGAAAAAGAAACATTTATATCATTGATATGAATAGTTCACCCACTGAACAATGTTTCTACACAAAGGCAGATGAAGACACAAACTGGTTGTGGCACAAGAGATTATCCCATCTGAACTTCAAGAATATTAATAAGTTGTCAAGAAAACAACTTGTTGATGGGATACCATCAATGTCTTTCAATAAAGACAAGCCATGTCCAGGTTGTGAAATGGGTAAGCAGAAAAGAGCTTCATTTTAGACAAAGCAAATTTTTAGTGTAAGTCCCAACTCGATAGATGGTACTACTGAAGACACCTCTATGTCGATGGTGGAGTTACTTTGCAATATATGCACTGAACTGGAGACGACCAGTTGCAGTGTATATATACCAAGTTCTAGATAGATTACTTATATAAATGACAATAAGTAAAGAACATTGCAATAATACAAATAACTTGTAAGATAACTTGATGAGACAATATGTATTTTTCAATGTGTAATTTATTTATTGATATTAAACAAATTACAAGGTTGATGCGGAACCAAGATAATACACGAATGTAAATATCCTAACAACCTATGAAATACAATTGATCTATACTCGGAATTTCTCAAGACAATCGAAACACTTAAAGTTGTGAAATGTTCCTTTTAGCGATTGAGAGAAGATTGCACAAGTTCACCAAGAATATTGCAGGTTTGCAAAGTGTGAAGTGTTTGTATGTTTTTCACTTTGTGAGTTGAACACTTTTAATTCTTGGTTGTGCAATGACTTGTATTTATAGGCAAAGTTAACATTGGGATGTTAACTTTAGCCGTACAAATGTGGTTGAGAGCATTTAAGGAATAACATTTAATTCCTTAAAAGCAGTGTAAAGTCGCATGATAAAGCAACTTTACACAACCACCTTTATGTACCTTTTATTACTTAAATAATAAGACAAGGCTTATTATCCGGGTAAAGGTACATAAAGCATACAAGTCAATTCCTCGTAATCAGTGTAAAGCTTTGTAAGGGCTTTCCACTGATGGTCTCCAGTTTGTAACTGACTAGAATGCCAACTGGGCTTCGCTGCCATTGCCATTCTCTATCTTCCATTTGTTGTCTTTGACTTCAACTGGAATGATTCTTCAACTGGTCAGTTCTCAACTAGAGGAAGTCTTCAGTTGCGTTGACTGTACGGTGCAACTGGACTTCAATATATTTCTGGACAAATCTTCTTGGTCACCAGTTTTACTGGGTCACCAGATGCAACTGGTGACTGGACAGTGTGAACTGGTGACTGGACAGTTCCAGGTGAACTGGTCCTAACAAATTCCCCCTATTTGTCTAGAAATATATTCTAAGTCTTTTTCTAGTTCTTGTATCTATACAAGTGTGAACTATAGAGACTTGTTCGATTTAAATCTATCTAAGTTTCTTAAGGCATTTTTATAGATCAATAAATGCCTTAGGTTTTTCTTTTAGGTTTGTTAGATTTTAATCTTTTATCTACCTTGTGGTTACAAACTGGTAACTTCATTTATACAAGAAAATGGAATTTATACAAGTTACAGAATGTAAATACAAATTACAAGTAGATAACTGAAGAAAGAACTTAATGAGATGGCCCTTCGCCAGTTCTTCTTTCTTGGCAACTGAAGAGATAGGCTGAGTATCTTCAGGATCAATATTCAACTTTTGCTAAGATTTTCTTTATGTTGAATTTTCCCCCTTAGAAAGTTTACCCATGCTTTCTCAAACCTATTCTTTTGTGCCTTCGCATCTAGTACATTCACCATCTCAACCCATTCGCTGAACCCATATTGCATAGCACCAGGATTGTCAGTTTTAACCAGTGGCCCCCTGGTATAACTAACTTTGACTTGAAAGACTTTGGTGCCTGGCTTGATTGTTACATTTACACCATTAATAGTACCACTATGTCTTCTGGTTGACATGATCTGGAGTAGTAGCTTCTAGCTTCAGATTCATTTGTAATTCTTATACTCCCAGCACCAGCAACCAGTACAGCGGACTTGATGTCTTCATTTGAAACCTCGCCAGTTGGTTCAACAAATGTGCTAAGGTCAGCATCTCTAGACAGTTGTCTTCTTGGTTGTGGAATCCTTCTTGGTGGATTCAAAACCTTCTTCACAACCTTCTTAACATTTTCAACTCGTTTAAGAATCCCACTGGCCCTTATCTCCTTAGCCTTCTCCACTGAAATGTTTAAACTCCTGGCATCAAATTCTGCTTCATCCTCAGGATAGTGGCTGTCCAGTTCTACATCCAGCATTTCTTTCAACTGGTGAACTATCCTGGGATCATTCTTGATCCTAACATACTCCTCCTTAGTGATACCCAAAAGATTGGCATCACTCATATCAAGTAACTTGATTTGTGCAAGATGTGCCCTGGCTTCAGCTTGGTTTCTTTGTTTCATTTTCTTTCTTTCTTTGATATCATTTCCAAGTCTGGCTAGTCTTCTGCTATCACTATCTGAAACTGGAGGAGTACA
>CM067170.1:154204332-154237148 GCA_034093135.1 Erigeron breviscapus | reverse complement strand
AAGTGTGAAAACTGAGATGGTTCAGATTCCTTAAAATTTGATCATGCTCAGATTTAAATAAGTTATTTCTGAAATGAGTCGGTCCTTTATAATGTCTTTTGGATACTTGGTCGTTGTGTGAACACGTGACAGTTACTATTTAACGTTTGAATAATGATGCTTTTTGCTGACGTGTCACACAAGTTGCGCCGTAAATGGAAAGTAATGATCACTTTTTCTTTAAAGTGTTGAAAAGTTTTGTGAAAATGTGGGGTCATAGCCGTCGTTGCATTAAATGCGGACGTATACCCAAAATTATTTTCGGACTTCAAACCCGATCAAAATTGATTTCATTAAAATAATATTTTTTTGGGTTTGAATTTCAAAATCAATTATTCTTTTATTTATTTTGGAAAACTCTTTGTATTCCATCATAAATATAAATACCTTTCCCAAAACAATTCCTTCATTTACTTCTCCTTACATTTACTCCCAATCATCATTCTCTCTCATTTTCTCATTCCTTCATAACTCCAAAACCCTAAATTCATCTTTCATTTTCAGTTTTCCCTTGTAGAAATAATGGCTAAAGTAGTCAAATCTCTAATAGCTTTCGAATACAAACCATCCAAAGTAGTCAAGGCCAGTGCTCAATGGCCAAAAGGGTTCGATCCATTGACCCTTAGATTCAATATGAATAATTTTATGGCCGCACTGAATGCCAAAGGCAAAACCTTAATGGGGAGGATTAATAAATTTCTTGAACAATCCCCTCTCCATTATGCCTTAACTGCAGATCCTCAAGTAATGTATCATAGATACTTACTTGAATTCTGGTATACTGCTACTCTTAGCAAGGATGAAAAATCCATTGCTTTTTCTTTAAAAGAAGGCACTAAGCAGTATATCCTTTCACTTGATGGGTTTCGGGAGGCCCTTCACTTGAACTACCTTCCCTCTTCTGCACGCCATGGGTCATGATGTCATGGTCGATGCTGAGCACAATCTGAGAACATCTGGACATATTTTTCTGTCTGGATTTAAAAATTGTTGGCGTTATTTCTGGACTCAGATTGTGGAGTGCCTAAGAGGAAACTGGGGTGGATTGGACCAGATTTCCTTGACAAAAGTAGAAATCGGGTACTACTTGTGGCATGGGATTGAGGTGGACTTCGCTGAGATACTTTTCTCTCAGCTGGTAACAAAGTTAAAAGGGAAAAGAAGTCCACACATCTCATTTCCCAGGTTTTTGAGCATTTGCTTCATGAACATGCTCGGAGATGCGTATCATATGGAGGGGCTTGAATCTTCAGCGACGGAGTTCTGCAGGGATCTATCAAAGCTATCTACTTCAGATCCAGAACCAGAACTTAAGCCGTCCTCACAGCCCAAGGACATTAGTACCGAAGCAAACCCCTCTGGATCTTCCCAAAAAGAACCAGAGGAATCGAGTCCAAAGGGAAACCCACAAGCAGCCATCTCCAAAACTTCTTTAGGAGGAGATGGTGAAGAAAATAAAAGTGTGTTGCCCAGCACACAATAGAGTCCGTGTCTGCACGCGCACCCCCTGTAACTTCACAAATCTCACACTCTTACTGCAGCACGAATTGATGAAGTCTTTGGTGTGACACCACCTGAGACTGAGATTCCAGACTCTACGGTCGATGAAGTGATTCTTGATGATGGTACGTGTAAGTCCCAACTCAATAGATGGTACTACCTGAAGACACCTCTATGTCGATGGTGGGATTACTTTGCAATATAAGCACTGAACTGGAGACGACCAGTTATAGTGAGCATATACCAAGTTCGGATAGATTACTTATTTAAGTGACAATAAGTAAAGAATAATGCAATAAACGAAAGTACTTGTAAAGTAAATTGATGAGACAATATGTAATTTTCAAGTGTAATTTATTTATTAACTTTAAATAAGTTACAAGGTTGTTGCGGAACCAAGATAATACAAAGTATGTAAATATCCTAACAGCCTATGAAATACAATTGATCTACACTTGGAAATTCTCTTGACAATCGAAATACTTAAAGTTGTGAAATGTTCCTTTTAGCGATTGAGAGAATATTGCACAAGTTCACCAAGAATATTGCAGGTATGCAAAGTATGAAGTGTGTTATTCTTGTTGTGCAATGACTTCTATTTATAGGCAAAGTTGACATTGGGATGTCAACTTTGGCCGTACAAATATGGTTGAGAGCATTTAAGGAATATCATTTAATTCCTTAAAATGCAGTGTAAAGTTACAGAATAAAGTAACTTTACTCAACCTGCTTTATGTACTTTGTTGTACTTTATACATAGATAAATCCTTTTATCCGTGTAATAGCACATAAAGCATAAATGTCTTTTCCTAGTAATCAGTGTAAAGCTTTGTAAGAGCTTTCCACTGATGGTCTCCAGTTTGTAACTGAGCAGAATGTCAACTGGGCCTCACTGCCATTGTCATTCTCTATCTTCCACTTGTTGTCTTCGACTTCAAATGGAATGATTCTTCAACTAGTCAATTCTAAACTGGAGGAACCCTTCAGTTGCGTTAACTGTACGATGCAACTGGACGTCAATATATTTCTGGACAAATCTTCTTGCTCTCCAGGTGCAACTGGAGACTGGCCAGTTTCAGCGAAACTGGTCCTAACAAATTCCCCCTATTTGTCCTGAAATATTGCCAAGTCTTTTTCAGTTCTTGTATCTGTACAAGTATGAACTGGAAAGACTTGTTCGATTAAATCTATCTAAGTTTTCCAAGGCATTTTTATAGATCAGTAAATGCCTTAGGTTTTTCTTTTGAGTTTGTTAGACTTAATCTATTATCTATCTTGTGGTTACAAACTGGTAACTTCATTTATACAAGGAAATGAAATTTACATAAGTTACAGAATGTAAATAAAATTACAAGCAGATAAACTGAAGAGAGAACTTAATCAGATGGCCCTTCGCCAGTTCTCCTTCTTTTTGACACTGAAGAGATAGGACGAGAGTCTTCAGGGTCAATGTTCAACTTCAGCTCCAGATTCTCTTTGTGTTGAATCTTTCCCTTTAAAAAATTGACCCATGCTTTCTCAAACCTATTCTTCCGTTGCTTTGCTTCCAAAAAGTTTACCATTTCCACCCATTCCGAGAACCCATATTGCATTGTACCAGGATTGTCAGTTTTAACTAGTGGCCCTCTAGTATAACTGACTTCAACATGAAAGTACTTGGTACCTGGCTTAATTGTTACAAACACACCATTGATTGCCCCACTGTGCTTTCTGGTTGCCATGATCTGGGAATAATAGCTTCTAGCTTCAGATTCATTTGAGATTTTAATAGTCCCAGCTCCAGCAGCCTGCACAGCAATCTTGATGTCATCATTAGAGATCTCGCCAGTTGGTTCTAGGAAAGTTCTAAGATCAGCATCTCTATGCAGTGGCTTTCTTGGTTGAGGGTTCCTTCTTGGAGGATTCAAGACCCTTTTCACAACCTTCTTCACATTTTCAATTCTTTTCAAAATTCCACTGGCCCTATTTTCTTTTGCCTTCTCCACTGATATATTCAAATTTCTGGCATCATGCTCAGCTTCATCATCAGGATAGTGCCTGTCCAGTTCAATATCAAGCATTTCTTTTAACATGCCCACTATCCTGGCATCATCTTTCACTCTTGCATATTCCTCCTTAGTGATTCCCAAAAGATGAGCATCACTAATATCAAGCAGTTTGATCTTAGCAAGATGTTCTCTGGCTTCAGCTTGGTTTGCTTGTTTCATTTTCTTTCTTTCTTTTATTTGATCACCAAGCCTTGCCAAACGTTTGCTATCACTTTCAGAAACTGGAGGAAGCAAGTCAACATTGCCAGTTTCAAGCATTGGTACATCAGTGGCCGGCTGGGCTTCATCAGATGCTATTGCTTTACCCTTATCCACATTCCCCCTATCAATCACATCGGTCTCCTCTACCCTTTGCTCACCAGCTTCAGTACTGGCAGCCACTACCAATTCTCTACCAGATTGACTTCCAGATGGAGCCCTTTCAGTTGTAGTTGGTGCAAGGACTACACTTCTTTCCCCCTTGGTAGCTTCTAGACCTGCCCTTATAACTTCCCATTCAGAAGGGTGAGATGGAAACCGGTCAAGAGGCTGCCATGATTGATTGTTCTTGCATTCTTTAAAAATTTCGCACATCATCCTGAAAGATCTCCACGGATGGTTGGTCTCTTTGGACTGGGTCAGAACATTTGCAGCAACCTATTGCTGACCAGTCTTAAGTTCATTCAAAGTCTTAGAATCTTCATCCAGACCAGAAACCACCTTTTCCTTAACTTCTTCATCCTTTTTCTTCAAATTATCCACTTCAGTTGTCAGCTTGTCAATAGATTGAGTATGATTGGATACCTGGGTGCTCAAAGTGTCAATGCTGCCTCTCAACTGGTTGATCTCATTAGTGAGTGGGGCCAGATCAACCTGAGAAGTGGCCAGCTTGGTGATCTCAGCTATCACCTTTTCAATCAGCTGTGTTTCTCTTGCACCCAGCGTATCATCAATTTTCTGACCAACTGAAACCATCAACTGCTGCCCAAGCTCAGTCACATTCAACCCAGGCTTTTCAACTAACTCTTTAACCTGTTTTTCAATCTCCCTTAAATCAACTTCAGATCTTCTAACAGTGTTACCCAGCAAATTGGAGATTGAGGTTGTGACCTTGGTCTGAGTAAGGCCAAAGGCTTCTTTTAAAGATGTGGCCAGATTGTTGCAGCCAGTGACCAACTCATTCAGCTTCTTCAACACCAAGTCTTCATTGTTTGAAAACTTGTTAATCCCCAGATCAACCACTTTAATATTGGTCAAATGATCCTTGTGGTATCTGGAGAAGGACTTGGTGTTTTTGTCAAGTATCTTTTGAATATCCTCCACCCTGGTAAGAAGGTTTTGGATATCGGCTTGAAAAGACACAAATTGACTGTCCAGTGACGGAGGGGAAGGTGTCACTGGACCAGCAGCAGATGCCACTAGAGCCACTAGGGGAGGTACTACAAGAGTAACCTGATCAGATGGTGACTTAGTGACTGTTGAAGAAATAGGAGGGGTTGTAGAAGAAGGAACAGAAGTAACAATATGTTGTTCATGCTGAGAATGCTCAGGTGTGAACAACGGCGGTGGTGGTGGTGGCATTGGTGCCATACGTCTATTTCCAGATATATAGCTATAAGTGGGTAATGGATTTTCAGTGAGCACATTATCTTGTGATGGTAAAATTGAAATTGAAGCATCTGGAGGCGAGACATGAGATGAAGGGTTTTGATCTTGTACAGAAGAATCAAAAATCTCAATGTCTGAGGCAGTACCTTCCGAATCCGAAGATTCAATAAGGATTTCCTCGTCATTAACACTCATGTCCAGATCCATGAATGTAACTGAGGGCTGACCAGATGGGTCAGTCTCCAGATGACCTTCTCCAGTTTCCTGGAAGGTTGCATCTGTTGGAGGATCAGTTACCGAGGTAACTTCACCAGGGATAGAGGTCACTGGGGTTGCCTCAGTTATAATTGCTCTATCCACAATCATAACATCATCAGCCGCAGAGTTTGGAACCTCGGTCTCCAGCAGTGACTGGCCAGAGACGTCGTCAGTTCGTGTAAGAGAAGTGTCAGAAGATAGGCCGTGGACACTTTGTGCAGACTCAAACTCTAATCTGGGTTGGGGTAGCCCAGTAATATCTTCACCACCCTCTCCTACAGAAATTGCGAGGGTGGCTGCTTGCGGTTGTCCCGTTTGACTTTCTCCAGGTTCCTGTTGGGAGGAAACTGGAGGGCTGGTTGGGTTTCTACTGTCAGTGGCAAGTGCTGACTGAGTCCTAGGGCGACGTGTTCTTTTTGCCTTTGGAGCTCCTGAAAGACCTGTTGGGAGGTCTCCAGGGTAAATGGTTGAGGGGACAGACACGCTGGAGCTGGAGGGGTTAGACTGTTGCCCGGGCTCGGCAATGGTCACAATTTCAGCAGACGAACCGGTGGGTCCCTCATTGTTTTAAGGCCCGCCCAGTTGTCTTTCCAGCTCACCTTGGACTGGTGCACCAGTTTTAGAGAATGCCAGCAACATTCTCTGAGGGATCTCAACCTCCCCTTCGACAGATGTTAGGGAGTCAAGATTCCTCAGCAACTCTGGGACAGTGTACAGTGATTGAGTGTTGTAATATTCCTCACTACCCAGAAGTTGAAGGAAACAGAGTGACAAATACCTGGAGAAGGGGATGCATAGTCCCTTGGAGCCCTTCAATTTAATCACCAGGCTTCTGAATAAAATATCAGCGAAGTCCACTCTGAGTCCATTCCACAAGCAGTAAGCCATCTCTGCCTGTGTGGAGTTAATCTGGTCCAATCCACAAGAACTCCCACCCATACTTTCAACAAGGTGAATAAAGAAGTACCTCCAGGATGGTGAGAGGCCCTTCATAGTCATAGCACCTTTTACTTTCAATACCCCATTCTCCAAGCACTCCTTATTTCCCATATCCAGGAGTACTTGGCGAAAATTAATGTTTTGGGATATAACAACTTGAGATTCACCCTCTCTCTAGTAGTTGAGGTGTAGAGCATCCCTCAACGTTTCTGCTGTAATGGCACACTGGACCGATCCATCTTTAAGAGTGAAAGAGATAGATGAACCATCCTCTGATAATTCTGCCGTGTATCAAAACTCACACAAGTAATCATGATACAACTTGCGTGGGTTTAGGGAAAAAGACTCGCCAAGGGGAGAATCACGGAGAAAGGCTTGGATTCTCCTGATTAAAGTATTGGCGGCTTGAGTCCCTCTCAAACTGGCCATTGGATTGTTTGGATTCAATTTTATTGCTGTGGGATTTGAAGGGGCACCACTGGCTCGTTTGACATTATTCGATGGATTGTAAGGGACTGTAAGCAGATTTACATCCCTACTTCTAGATTTAGGTGCCATTTTCTATAGATATGAATATGAAACTGAGAAAATTTTGGGAATTAGGGCTTTGAAGCAGAAAGAGAAATTGAAGAGTTTGATGATGATTGGAAGTAAATGAAGGAATGTAAAGGGAAGTAAATGTGATCAGAGTAAATAAGGGTATTTATAAGGAAATCAAGATCCCAATGAAATACCAAAAATTATATTTTATTAACAAAAATCAATTTTGTAGATATTTTTACAAAAGAAGTTTGAATTTTGAACCAAAAATATAATTTACCGTGTCAGCATTAAATGCTACGACGGCTTAACTTACCCACGCGCCCACTAATTTTAATTTCCCAATAAAAACAGTTGTCATTTACCAAAATGACTTTAAACACGTCAAATGACGATATCAAGTGGGTTAAAACACTCGAGTACCATCACGTGTCACAAATATTGACCAAGTATTTTCTATCGTTATGAAAATTAAGACAAGACTGAACCTGGACACTGGAGGATTAGTCCAGTGCCAGTTTCCAACTGGAGAGTTCTCCAGTTGCCATTTTCAAACAAAATGAATTTAGTCAGAAAATTATTTTGAGTCTTTCCCCCTAAAATGATGATCCAGAAATCGATTAGTGCCAGGATAGTATCATAAAGGCGTTCGATAGCCTGGCGAGCAAAGATTATCTGGACCTCCTCAACTGGAGAACTTCATCAGTGTCACTGACGCGTTCATAACGAAAATCTCCAGTTTTAAGGATTTAACATTCCCAGTTCGCTGATGAGATTCTTAAAGGTTTTCTCATCAAGAGGTTTTGTAAAAACATCAGCGAGCTGTTTGTCAATGGGGATGAAATGAATTTCAATGTCTCCTTTCATAACATGATCACGAATGAAATGATACCTGATGTCAATATGCTTTGTCTTGGAGTGCATCACTGGGTTGTGAGATATAGCAATTGCACTGGTGTTGTCACAAAAGATTGGGGTCCTTGTATACTTTTGACCATAATCTAGTAACTGGTTCTTGATCCAGAGAATCTGGGCACAGCAACTGGCCGCAGAAATGTACCCTGCCTCAGCAGTGGACATAGAGACTGACGTCTGCTTCTTGCTGGTCCAACTTACCAGTTTTCCTCCAAGGAAATGACAACCACCAGTTGTTGATTTTCTATCTATCTTACAACCTGCATGATCTGAATCTGAATAACCCATTAGATCTAACCCTGAGCCTTTGGGGTACAAAAGACCAAGGTTAGGATACCCTTTCAGGTATCTGAAGATACGCTTAACAGCGTGTAAATGTGATTCTTTAGGGTTAGCCTGAAACCTGGCACATAGATATGTTGCAAACATTATATCTGGTCGACTGGCAGTTAAATACATCAGTGAACCAACCATTCCACGATATTCAGTGATGTTCACTGGTTTGCCAGTTGGGTCAGAGTCCAAATTTAATGGTGCTGCAATAGGTGTGTTTTTCGATGGGATAGAATCATATTTGTATTTTCTTAACAAATCTCTGACATATTTTCCTTGGTTTATAAAAATTCCATTTTCAGTTTGCTTAATCTGAAGACCTAAGAAAAATGTTAATTCTCCCATTAAACTCATTTCATACTCAGATGACATGATTTTAGAAAACTTTTTACACATTGCATCATCAGTTGAACCAAATATAATGTCATCAACATAAATTTGTACCAATAAGATATTACCTTTTTCTTTCAAGATAAATAAGGTATTATCTATTGCACCTCTTTGAAAGCCATTTTTAAGAAGATATTTAGTTAAAGTATCATACCAGGCTCTTGGGGCTTGTCTAAGACCGTACAAAGCTTTGTTCAGTCTATAGACCCAGTGAGGATGCTTCTCATTGATGAAGCCTAGAGTCTGCTTAACATAAACTTCTTCTTCCAATGTTCCATTAAGGAACGCACTTTTGACATCCATCTGGAAGACTTTGAACTGCAGATGGGTTGCATAAGCGAGAAATATTCTGATGGCTTCAAGTCTTGCAACTGGAGCAAAAGTTTCATCAAAATCAACGCCTTCTGCCTGACAATAACCCTGGGCAACTAATCTGGCTTTGTTTCTTAAAACATTGTCATCTTCATCCATCTTGTTTCGGTAGACCCATCTTGTACCAATAGGTTCTTTCTTTAACCCCGGTGGACAAGGAACAAGTTCCCACACATTATTCCTTTCAAACTGGATGAGCTCTTCTTGTATAGCTTCCACCCAGCTTGGGTCTGCCATAGCCTCGTCAATCTTCTTCGGTTCAATCAGTGATAAGAAGGTGACGTTTAAGCATTGCTCACTGGTGGCTCTTCTAGTCTGAACCCCACTACTTGGATCTCCCATAATCTGTTCAATTGGATGTGCTCGAGTCCATCTAGTGTATTGACTAGGCTGGTGTAATACAATATCAGTGCAAGTCACCTGGCGATCTTCTTCAGTTGCAGCAGCTTCTAAAGGAGGATCAGTCCAAACTACTTATATATCCTCATCAGAGTCAATGAGGTCACGATTTGCATCATGAAATTCTTCATTAAAAGGTATTTCTTGAAGAACTGGAGAAGTAGGAGTTTGAACTGGTGCTGATATTGGAGTGGTACGTACATCAGATCCAATCATCAATTTTTGTGGTAAGTTGAAATTGATGGAGGGATAGAATGAAGTGTCACTGGTGGTGCTCTTCTTCTTAACTGGTTCCAATTGAATGTAACTGGAAACATCTTTTGGTGAAACAACTGACTGATGAACTTGGTCAGTTTCACCAAAATTTATTGGAACGACTGAAGAAATATCAAGGCTTGGTCTCTTGTTGATTGCATCATTTGATTCGTCGAATGTGACATGAATTGTCTCATGAACCTTTTGGAGTCTATAATTATAGACTCTAAAGGCCTTTCGAATATCTGAATAGCCTAAAAATACACCTTCATCAGCTTTTGCATCAAACTTTCCAAGCTGACTGGAATCGTTTAAAATATAAACTGGACAACCAAATACATGAAAATATCCAATATTTGGTTTCCGATTCCTGAGTACTTCATAGGCAGTCTTCTTATGTCTCTTGATGTAGACTGGCCGGTTTTGGGTATGACAAGCAGTTGCAACTGCTTCAGCCCAGAAACTGGTGGGAAGACCTGATTCAGATAGCATACTTCTGGCCGCTTCTATCAGTGTGCGATTCTTTCTTTCCACAACTCCATTCTGCTCTGGAGAGTGTGCTGATGAGAAGTTTTGAGAGATGCCATTGTCATTGCAAAATGTTTCAAGTACCTTATTTTGAAATTCAGTACCATTATCACTTCGCAACTGACAGACTTTTCGAGTATACTTGAGTTCAATTCTTTTGATGAGAGAGATGATTTCAGCAGGTGTATCACTTTTGGATCGAAGGAATACCACCCAACAATATCTGGTAAATTCATCGACCACAACTAAAGTATACTTCTTTCCAGCTCTAGTTTGAACATTCACTGGACCAAAGAGATCCATATGGAGCATGTGAAGAGGTTCAGTGATGCTAAAGTTTTGCCTTGTTTTGAAACTAGCTCTTTTCTGCTTGCCCATCTCACACCCTGGACATGGCTTTTCTTTATTGAAAGAAATCTGAGGTATCCCATCAACCAGTTGTTTGCGAGACAACTTGTTAATATTTTTGAAATTAAGATGGGATAATCTTTTATGCCACTGCCAGTTGGTGTCCTCATCAGCCTTGGTATAGAAGCACTACTCTTTTGGAGCTGGTTCCATATCCATGATGTACACATTTCCTTTTCTTGGTGCAACCATCACCACTTTCCAATCCTTGTTAAATATGGTTCCTTGAGCAATATCGAACAAAACTTTGTAGCCATCATCACAAAGTTGGCTTACACTGATCAGGTTGTATTTCAAACCATTCACAAATGCAACTCTTTTGAATTCGACCTGTCCATTATTGAGCACACCATATCCTTCAGTCTTTCCACTTTGATCATTACCAAACGTCACTGCAGGTCCATCTTGGACAGTGAACTCTTCAAGCAGGGGCTTACATCCGGTCATAGTCCGGCCAGCTGCGCTGTCCAGATACCAGATATTCTTCTTTCGATCGCCCTGCACATCCACAAAAATCATCAGCTATTTTTGTGAACCCATCTTTTCTTGATGGGTTCACTGGACTTCTCTACAGAAGTCACAGTTGATTGTTGTGGTGGTAAATTGGTATCCGATACCTTCTCCCCTTTTTCTTATCAGATTTAGTTCCAGATGGAACATTCTTTTGTTTAGGTTTAGAAGGGGTGTTATAACACGATTTCTATCACTGAATTCAATTCATCAATGGCGGTTTGGATAGTGTGTGTTCTTGGTGTTTGTGTGTGTTTTGAGAGAGAATCAAAGGTAACTGTGTGTGAATTAACTGGTATAAAAGTTATGTGTAAATGTTATGGAATTGTTGTCTAATTGTTATGATTTCTAAGGTATGAGAGGGCTATTTATAGTCTAATTCTACAATTATGCTAATTGTCACAATTAGCCCCTCAACCTTAGTAATCATCTATCTATGAATTAACAACAAGAAATTCATCTAATCTAGATTACAATTTATCACTATTTTTGGATTTCTAACATTCTCCCCCTTAGTGATACATTGTAATGAAGTACGTGTTATATTGTCTTGTAGGAATGAATTTGATGAGCCCGGTGGTGAAGACAATTGGGGTGTTGAAACAAGTCTTCAAAGCTTTCTCTTTTGTCTTTGAAAACTTGATTCAGTCTTGATCTTGGTCTTGAACTTCTTGAAGTCAAATCATGTGAGGATTCTCAATGTTCTTTTAGAACAGAGAATAATGAATGCGAGTGAGTCTTGAATGAAGAGTATAATGACGTCGAACAAATGTGTGTGACTTAAATCTTCGAGAATTGTTGAATCATGAATCAGAGTTGTCTTTTGAAATGCGGAAGGTATGAATCTTGGTTTCGAATGTATCAATCTTCGAATCTTGAGTGAAATTCATCTTTTCAATTCTTCAGTTTTAATTCTTGAATGAATTTAATCTTCTTGGAATGAAGTTTCATGAAAATGAACTCTCCCCCTTTATGTATGCATTGGAGTTTCTTGAACAAAATGTTGTTGTATGACTTGAAGATCTTTGAATGAAGTGTGTTTGATGAAGACTCTGTTAAAGCTTTTACACCTTTGACTTGAATCTTCTAACCAATCTCTGATCCTTTTTGAAGCTTTGATCTTTGTCATATCAATTCGAACACTTTGGAGAGTAAGCAATTGAATGAGATTTGGATGAAATTCTTCCGAAGTAATCATGCTCCCCCTCAATCCATGATTATAAACATTTTAGAGCATCTTTGAACTTTTGAAGCATCTTGAGTGAAGAATCTTTTCATCTTCGGTTTCATTCTTATCTTTGACGTCAATTCAGATTCCCCCTTTTTTAAAATCAAAATTTCAATCACCTAAAGTCTAGTGAAAATCTGAAACTATTGTCACATCATGAATAATTTTCTCCCCCTATACACAAACTTTGATAAGCCTAGAACTTTGATAAGCCTAAACCCAATTAAAACAACCAAACATAAACTTTTCTCCTTGTTTCCTTATCAATTAGTGAATCAATCATAATATTTTCTCCCCCTCATAATGACATCATTGGGAACCAATGTCATTATGTACACATTTGATTGATTAAAAAATCAAAAGAAACCATAAAGAAACTGCAACCAACAAAACATCAACCCAAACCATTAGCCCAACCCAAGAAATCCTAGGGGTGACTAAAATGTAAGATCGAAGTTGTTGGTACAAACGTTATATCATGGTGTTGGTGTTTTCTGTGTTTGTGTGATAAGAAATGAAATCGGATAAGAATGATCCGTTAGCATGTTCAAAAATTGAAAGGATTAATGAAATGACCGATTGAAATGTTTTAACATTTTTCGGATTTCCTATGTATCATTGAGATATGCACAAAACAATTCTCTAACATAGTTCAGTCTGCGGCTTTGCAACCACGAGATTGCTTCAAAGAATATAAATCATGGTTAACACTACCGAAGCATTTGATAACCACAATTTTATCCTTAAAGACTTTTTAGGGAAAACCGAGGTCACTTAGACTTCTTGGTAACTCAATAATCACATAAATGTAATCATGAGACCTACGTTCAACGTTGGAAAAGATGTTAGCATTGGTAGGATTTCCATTCGATCATCGTGGAATATCAATAGAGATATCACTACGAATGTTCCGGCTATATCACAAAGATAAGCAATTATATCACAAAGATATGACTCGAATGTGTTCTAATACAAATGAATGATGATCAAATTAATGACCAAACAAGATAGCTCTAGACACATCGTGATCAAAAATGAAGTCGGGGACTGGAGCAGAATGTCGCCCTTTTTCAATATCAACATCTTCCAAATGAAGAGTCAATAGAAATGTGAAAATCTCCGTGAGAAATGAAACAAGTATTTGTTAAGAAACACTTGAGTGGTTAGGAAAAGATGTGCATTGCTTCACTGGGTCCATGAAGACTTCTTCAATATCGAGAAATCAACAAATGAAATCCGATAGAAACGTGTTTACCCGGTTTTTTTGAGAATTTAGGGAGGACTTTTGTTTCTTATAGCCCTTTCTCACAGCATATCACCGTAACCTCTCACTTTTCGACTTTACTCCCTCCATCCTAGTTGCACGTAAACAACAACACTCAAAATACCCTCACTATCTAATGAAAGAAGTGAATACTCCGGGGTTAGAATTCATCGGCGATGATGAAATTCATGGAGTAAATTTTGAGAAATACTTATCACTCATGTGCAAACTAATCACCGAACTCCATTTGATTGAAAATCATTGGAAAAACATCAAATGTGTGCATGAGAAAACATTTGAAACACATTTGAAGTTTTGAAGGTTGTTGAAATCACAAACTCCTCCTTAATCTATGCAAGAATAGATCAAAAAAAAAATTCATAGAAAGGTGGAGCAAAAATTGGGTTTGTGAGATCAAAAGTAGTAAAATCTTTGTTGTGATATTTTAAAAAAAACTTTGAGAGTCTAAAGTGAACAAGATTTTGAAAAAACATAAAGTTTTGCTTCAACAACAATGTTGATAGTAAGACAGCTAGGGAGTACACAAAGGCGTTCAATCCTTCGCATCTTACAACAACAAGTTGGAGGCAATTAAAACGTTTAAGCAAATGAAAATCCAATCAATTGTTCAAGATGAGACAACAAGGGAGTACACAAAGGCGTTCAATCCTTCGCATCTTACAACAACAAGTTGGAGGCAATTAAAACGTTTAAGCAAATGAAAATCCAATCAATTGTTCAAGATGAGACAACAAGGGAGTACACAAAGGCGTTCAATCCTTCGCATCTTACAACAACAAGTTGGAGGCAATTAAAACGTTTAAGCAAATGAAAATCCAATCAATTGTTCAAGATGAGACAACAAGGGAGTACACAAAGGCGTTCGATTCCTGTTATCTTATATCAATTTATATGTATAATAACAAAATCTTAGAATGTAAAAACACTCTACAAATAAATATATCATTTAAGAACGGGTTGCATACATAGTATATGCAAGCCATTGAAAATAAAAATCTTTTTGTTTATTTTTGAAAATATGCAATTTTGTATTTTGGTTTTCTGGAATGTGTCAAGAATTCCTTCAAAAGAGTTAAGGTTTAAGATTTAACATACCTAGCTTGGAGATAAGAAAGTTAAACCTCTTTTCATCCAGTGGTTTTGTGAACAAATCTGCAAGTTGAATGTCAGTACCCACAAAGTAGAGTTCGATGTCACCTTTCTCAATATGATCTTTGAGAAAATGATATCTAACATCAATATGCTTTGAGCGAGAGTGGTTTACTGAGTTGACTGCAATGGCAATGGCACTCTGAGAATCACAATAGATAGGGATATGATCATATTTCAGACCATAATCAGTTAGTTGTGTCTTCATCCATAAAACTTGAGCACAACAACTAGCCGCAGCCACATATTCTGCTTCAGCCGTTGATAGAGACACACAATTCTGTTTCTTGGAAGACCAACTCACAATTTTATCACCTAAAAATTGTAGAGTACCGGAAGTGCTCTTGCGATCAAGTTTACAACCTGCATGATCTGCATCTGAATATGCAGTTAGATTGAATCCAGTATCCCTTGGATACCAGAGACCTAAATCAGGTGTCCCCTTCAGATAACGAAAGATTCGTTTCACAGCTTGATAATGTAAATCAGTTGGAGCAGCTTGATATCTAGCACACATACATGTTGCAAACATTATATCTGGTCGAGATGCTGTTAGGTACAACAACGAACCAATCATACTTCGATATCTCTTTTGGTCAAATGGTTTCCCATTTGTGTCAGCATTTATGTTTGTTCGAGCAGCCATTGGGGTAGATATTGAAGAACATGAAGTCATATCAAACTTTTTCAACATGTCATTTATGTATTTACCTTGTGATATAAAAATACCAGTTGGTAACTGTTTGATTTGAAGACCCAAAAAGTAATTCATTTCCCCAATCATACTCATTTCAAAATGATTGACCATAAGAGATGAAAAGTTTCGGCAAAATGTTTGACTGGTCGACCCAAATATAATGTCATCAACATATATTTGAACAAGTAGAACGTGCTTACCTTGTTTGCGAATGAACAAGGTAGGGTCAATTGTGTCTTTGGTAAAGCCACCTCTTAGTAAGAAAGTAGTTAAAGAATCATACCATGCTCGGGGTGCTTGCTTAAGACCGTAGAGAGCCTTGTCTAACCTGTAGACATGGTTTGGCCTTTGAGGATCAACAAAACCTTCTGGTTGATCAACGTAAACTTCTTCTTTGAGGTCACCATTCAAGAAAGCAGTCTTCACATCCATTTGAAACACAGTAAAGTTTCTGAATGCGGCATAAGCTAAGAATATCCGAATGGCCTCCATTCTTGCTACTGGAGCAAAAGTTTCGTCGAAGTCAACACCAGGTTGTTGGCAATAACCCTTAGCAACAAGTCGAGCTTTATTCCTTACTACCACTCCATTCTCATCCTTTTTGTTTTTGAATATCCACTTTGTTCCTATTGGATCATCTTTTCTAGGATTTGGAACTAATCTCATACCTTCAGTCTTTCAAATTGCGCGAGTTCATCTTGCATTGCCTTAACCCACTCTGGATCACGAAGAGCTTCAGATACGGTTTTGGGTTCGATGTTGTTAAGAGAAAGTGCAACAAGACACTCATTTACTGAGGTACGAGTAGTTACTCCTGCTTGTGGATCTCCAATTATTTGATCAGTAGGATGGTCTTTCTGCATACGTGTCCACTTGTGAGCATGAGGAAGGGGATCTTGTTGTTGAAGATCAACATCACCATCATTAAAGCTTGAGTTTTGTTGAGAGATGGAATCATAACTTGGTATAACTCTTTCCTCATAAGCTGGATGATCAAAGTCAAGTGGTACATACACATTTGGAGTGTTCAACGGATTTGTTGTCTGAGTAATTCGAGAAGGTTGTTCTTGAACATTCACTTGAGAAGCATTATCAGGAGATAATGTTGGAGAAGTATCAGTAGAAGAGAATTCTTGCTCAGAAGAACTTGATGAAGATTCATGAATGTTGTCAGGAACTGGATCGTTGTTATGAAGAGGTTCATTGGTTTGAATTGGTTCAACGATGACTTGAGGTTCTTGATCATGAATCGGTTTTGAATTATAGAATTCTTCAAAAAGAATATCTAATTCATCACTTGTTGGAGTTGGAAACTTCTTGAATTTTGAAGCTAAGGTAGAATTCCTTGAAGAAGTACTTGAAGTTCTTGGATCATTACTTGTTGGCAGCAAACCTTCTTGCTCAAAAATCATGCCTGACATCTCATCAAACCAAACATTCATTGTTTCTTGAATTGTGTTGGTTCGACGGTTATAGATTCTATAGGCAATTGATGTTTTGGAATAACCAACAAAATATCCTTCATCACCTTTCTTCTCGAACTTTCCAAGATTCTCCCGATCATTCAAAGTATAACAAACACACCCAAATATATGAAAGTAGTTGATGTTGGGTTTGCGTTTGTTAATAACCTCATAAGGAGTCTTTTCGAACCGCTGATTGATAATGGACCGATTCTGAGTGTGACATGCAGTGTCAACAGCTTCAGCCCACATATTGGATGGCAATTTGGAATAAGCAAGCATTGTCCTTGCTGCTTCCACCAGCGATCGATTTCTCCTTTCAACAACACCGTTTTGTTGTGGGGTGCGAACTGCTGAGAATTGATGAGTAATACCTTTGGATTTGCAGAATTCATCAAAAACAGCATTCTTGAACTCAGTTCCGTTATCCGAACGGATGTAACGAACTGGAAGTTGAAGATTTACTTGAGTATTAGTGATGAAATCTATCAACATCTGAGTTGTTTCATCTTTGGATGCAAGGAACTTGACCCAAGTATATCTTGAATAATCATCAACAATAACCAGGATGTATTTCTTCCCATTTCGGCTTTGTACTTTCATCGGCCACAAAGATCCATGTGAAGCAAATGAAGAGGTGCTAAAGAATTTGGAGATTTCTTCGGTTTATGAGAAGCTCTCTTAATCTTCCCAACAGCACAAGAAGGACAAACATGTTCACTTTCATACTTATAGTCAGGTAAGCCTTTAACAAGATGCTTGTTGACCAAAATATTGATGGTTTGAAAGTTCAGATGCGACAGCCTTCTATGCCATAACCAAGAATTCTTTGAAGCAGCCTTTGAAATGAGACAAATATTATCGGTTGGTTGGTTATCATCGAGATTGACGGTAAAGAGATTATCATCACGGTCACCACAAAGAATATCAACTCCATCTAGAGTTTGGACTTTGCACAGAGATTTTCGAAACA
Organism: Erigeron breviscapus; assembly: GCA_034093135.1. NCBI lineage: Eukaryota > Viridiplantae > Streptophyta > Magnoliopsida > Asterales > Asteraceae > Erigeron > Erigeron breviscapus. The sequence continues at coordinate 154,219,332 of CM067170.1, read as the reverse complement.
GAACTTGAAGATTGTTATCACAGAATTGTCCAACACTGAACAAGTTGTGACTTAATCCTTCAACATAGTGAACTTTCTTGATGATAATTCCATTTCTTTCAATGTCTCCATAACCTAAGATAGGAGCGAAATTGTTGTTTCCAAAGCGAACTGTTCCCATGAATCTTTCAACAAAATTCTTGAGCAGAGATTTATTTCCAGTCATGTGCTTCGAACACCCGGAATCAAGTATCCAAACACAGATGGTTATTTCCTGCAATCAAAGAAATTTAACCGTTTTTAGGTACCCACTTGAAGACGGGTCCTTTATGGTTAGTTAAAACAGGCAGGGTATATAACTTAGGTTTCGCATTCAAACATGTTTTTGAATCAACATAAGCATTGACAAGCACATTATCAACAAACACATTTGAATAAAAAGTACGAACATTCACATGAGAATTAAAAGTAACATGTCTACAAGCATTAACATTAGATACACAAGTACGAGAATTAAGATTGTTTACAAGCTCACAAGGTCTTGCCTTGGTATTTTCAACATTATTTAACAAAGAACAATTGTTTTGATTATCATGAACACCCTTCCTCCTATTAACATTCTTTCTCCTCTTTCTTTTCTTCTTTTTCTCAACTTCCTTTTGATTACTAGTGAACTTAGGTACTAAAGTATTAGTAACCCATCTAGCACCACTAGTTATGCTCTTTCCACCTGTTGAATTGAATTTAAGAAGATTAGAACTAGAAGTTTTAAACACTTTAATCTTTTTGGAATCTTTTGGAGGTGAGGAAACTTCTTGCTTCTTTGGTTTATCATGAGAAAACCATCCATATCTATCCCTATATCTAGTTGTACCATTTGATGTATCCTTAGTTAGCGAAACTGAGCTAGACTTAGACACTTTAGGTATAAAGCTAGATTGAGAGCTAGATTGAGAAGCATTAGGATAGTCTTTCGGAAGTTTCACTTTGGTGTACTTTGTCCTGAGTGGGGTTTCAGCTTGTTCCTTTTTGACATGTTTCACTGGGGTAGTAACAAAGGTTTCTAACTTAATGGTCTTTGGTTCAGTCTTGACGAGTTTGGTCTTAACTCGTTTCTTTGAGTAATATGAAGTTGGAGCTTTGGACAATGGTTTTTGAGATTCCACTTTTGTTTTCACTTTGATTTTGGTAGATTCAATCTTTTTCTCAGTTTCTGAATCAAAAACATATTCTCCCTCCATGAATTTATCAAAATCATCTTTCGTGAAATCTCTTGAAAAAACAGGAATCTTGGTGTCCAACTTCACATCATGGTTAGTCTCGGAAATTAGGTCAACTTGAACTGACACATCTTTGGTTTCACAAAAAAATTGAGTAGAGGTATCAACACCTATACTAGCACTAGGCTTAGGGTTAACAACTAACTCATCAACATTGTTGCATGTGAAAAACCTATAGAAGTACCATATCAAAACTAAACTATGTGCAAGTTCTTCATTAGAAAAATCAGATTGCACATAATCCTCAGCTATAAAAGTAGCAGTATTTTGACAAGTACATCCAAGAAAATCAGTCAAGGTCTGGGTAGAGGTATTGGTAGATGAATCACATAGTCCATAAATCTTTTCTTCCATAGTCCATAGGAACCACGGTAGAGAACTGGAGGTCTTGTATCTGAACCCAATGCCAATGCTTCACGAGAAGTCATTTTGAAATTGATTTGATTTGAAAAATTGAATTGTATTTAGAACAGAAAATGAAACGATCTTGAAAATAACAGGAAATGAAACGATCTTGAGGATAACAGGAAATGAAACGATCTTGAAAATGACAGAAAATGAAACGATCTTGAGAAGGACATAAAATGAAACGATCTTGAGAAGATCGTCCTTGGTAAGATCGTCTTGGGTGAGATCGTCTTGAGTGAGATCGTTTTGAGTGAGATCGTCTTAGGATTTTGATGAAATTTGGTTAAGTATTGAACTTGAAACGATCTTGGAATGAAACGGTCTTGAAAATGAAACGGTCTTGAAATGAAAATGATCTTGAAATGAAATGATCTTGAAAATGAAACGGTCTTGAAATGAAAGTGATTTTGGTTTGAAATTATTCAAGGAAATGAGACGATCTTGGTGAAGATCGTCTTGGGTTTCGAGGGTATGAAACGATCTTGGTGAAGATCGTCTTATGTTTCTAGGAAATGAAACGATCTTGGAAGAAGATCGTTTTGTTTTCTTTCTCAAAAACTTTTAAGTATTTGAATTGACCAAACCAATCCTTTCGGATTAATTAGCCAGAAACAATCACTTCACAACACACACTTGTTTAGAACGATCTTGTGAAGATCGTCTAACAAGCCAAAATGCACAAAAATGAAAAACGAGCTGAACGACTAAGACGATCTTAGGAAGATCGTCCTAGTGAAGATCGTCTTGTTGTCATCTTCTTCATTGTATCAGTTTTCCAGAAAAACTCCATTGACAACTTTTTAAAGCTTCAATAACTTTCGATTTACTATGAGTTTGAACTTGAAATCACTTGCAAACTGATTGAATTCATGTCCGCAACAAGTTTATGAACAAAATTCAGCACAAAACACAACAGATTCAAATCCCTCAAAATTCGCGCCAAAACTCAAAATTCAATCTCGAGATATAGATTGAATTGGAACTTGAAACTTGACAGGATTATGTTATCAATAACCACGAATCTATTGGTGAACAAATAACTGTGATTTTATGTGATTTGAAGTGTGAATTTTGATGAACCAGTAGGTAAAAAATTACGAACAGAATTGTGAATAATTTTGATTTTGTTGAATTTGTGATTGAATTCAGTTATGGATCGTCATCAGATTGATGTTTCTCTCTGATACCACTTGTTATAACATGATTTCTATCACTGAATTCAATTCATCAATGGCGGTTTGGATAGTGTGTGTTCTTGGTGTTTGTGTGTGTTTTGAGAGAGAATCAAAGGTAACTGTGTGTGAATTAACTGGTATAAAAGTTATGTGTAAATGTTATGGAATTGTTGTCTAATTGTTATGATTTCTAAGGTATGAGAGGGCTATTTATAGTCTAATTCTACAATTATGCTAATTGTCACAATTAGCCCCTCAACCTTAGTAATCATCTATCTATGAATTAACAACAAGAAATTCATCTAATCTAGATTACAATTTATCACTATTTTTGGATTTCTAACAAGGGGGTTTAATATTTTGTTTTTCAACTGGAGGTGATGAACCTCCTTCCAGATTTTTAATCCGGGCAGTACAACTCTGAACCTGTCTAGACAAAAGTTGGAGTTGACTTTCCAGTTTTGACAAAATATTATTTTCATCAGGCTGCTGAACCTTGGACCTTGGTTTAGCTGGAGTTTTAGTCTTTGGGGTCTTGGGCTCCTTAGACTTCTGAGGTAAAGGCTTGTTACCAGTGGCCTTTTTAACTGGAGCACTAGCCTGTTTGGCTCCAGGTTTAACCTCAGTGGGGGTGGTCTCAATGGGTACAGTTTCAACAGTCTCAGGTTGATCATAAGGAGTTTCAACCCTAAGAGCTGGAGGCAATGCATGAAGATCTGGTATGAGAGCTGCCATTTCAAGATCTCCAGATTTCCATGCATTTTTCTGGGCATCAATTGTTCTGGAAAATGCATCATAATTCTTTCCAGATGCTTTAACCCATGATTTGATAATCAGTTGTTCTTTTTCAAGATCAGAAACTAATTTTTGATTTTCAAATTCTAAAGCCTCAATTTTCAAAACTGACTCCTTGAGAGCCAACTTGACACTTTGTAAATCATTTAATTGTGGTTTAACATTGTTTAGTTCAATTAAGATAGTATCCAGATATCTTTCACTATCTGCTCTAACAGTTTCCACAAAAGCCAAATCACCACTTAATGATTCAGCAAGGTCCAGTTTCAGTTCTGGGTAACCTGATTGTCATAATCACATACCTTTTTCAAAATGATGTCTACCCTTCTTCCAGTGATGACATCTTCCTTTGCCACGTGCTGCTGTTGATCTTCCAAGGCCATGAAGCACATGTCCCTTTCCTCTTCATCATCAGCTGATGAGTCAACAGAGTACTCCCATTTTCCCTCAGTTTGTGCCATCAAGCACTGATCCTTTTCATTATCCATGGACAGGAGGGCAATCTGGGCCTTAAGCTTCTTCTATTTAGCTTTATAGCTATCATCAGGCCGATTGAAATTAGGGACAGGGGGACCAGTTTGATTGTTCAACTGACTAGATCTGCATTCCTTCATAAAATAACCTTTCTTACCACACTTATAGCAGGTAAGATTGGCCTTATCCAGAGAGTTGGAGCTGGAAGCATTGTTTGGGCCATTAAATCTTTTAGATTTATGCTTAAACCTATTAAAGGTTTTAGCAATCATGGCTACCAGATCATCATCGTCAGTTTCATCACAACCATCACTGACTTCAGTGGTCAGGCCAGAGTTCAAGAAACTGTTTAACATCTCCTTCATTGAGTGTGACTGGACACTCTCTGCAGACATTAAAGCAGCACAAGGTCGCTCAGTTACACTAGCAACCTTGGGACTCTGGGCATGGTTCATGGCATCCTGCTCAGCCACCAGTCTTGCTGCATTATTATCTTCAGTGAATCTGAAGGCTCCATAGAGCGATGCAAGAGTGTGACTGTGCAGAGTTTTACCTTGTCTTAAGACAAGAACCATATTTTCCCATTTGGAAGGAAGAATATCACAAAACTTCTCAAGAGGAATATCCTTATCCTTCTCTACACCGAATCCTCTCAACTGATTAATGAGGCTAGAAAACCTGGTGTAAGTACCAGTTAGACTTTCATTGGGTAGAGCAAAGAAGGATTCATACTTCTTGTTCAGGGCAACCTTTCTGGTGACAATGGTGTCATCACCTCCTTCAAACTGAATGACTAATTCATCCCACATTGACTTGGCACTGGGGAACAACACAAGTGTTGGAATTAAGTCTTCAGGGACAGCTCCAAGGATCATGTTCTTGAGTCTGGTGTCCAGATCTACAAGTCTACGATCCTCATCAGACCAGTGGTCTTCGAGCTTTTCTCTGGAACCTCTTCTTCCAGTTGGATCAAGAAGAGGACTTACCCCAAGAGACATGGGTATATACGGTCCACCTTAAGGATTTTTAGCATATATCTCTCTATCCCACCAAAATGCAACAGCATTCTGGCCTTCCATGTACCGAAGGTCTCACTGTTTCCATCGAATTTGGGAACAGGAGTGTTGGAATAATGTACATGGACATGGTTGGGGGCAGTAGGAGGAGGAGGGTTTGTATTAACATTTTGAAGAGGTAGAGTATTAACATTTAAAGGGTTTTCATCTTGACCAGAACCATTCCCACCTTCAGTAGTAGTCATCTAAGCAGATCTAGGCAAGTATTTTAGGCTTCTACTCTGATACCACTTGTAAGTCCCAACTCAATAGATGGTACTACCTGAAGACACCTCTATGTCGATGGTGGGATTACTTTGCAATATAAGCACTGAACTGGAGACGACCAGTTATAGTGAGCATATACCAAGTTCGGATAGATTACTTATTTAAGTGACAATAAGTAAAGAATAATGCAATAAACGAAAGTACTTGTAAAGTAAATTGATGAGACAATATGTAATTTTCAAGTGTAATTTATTTATTAACTTTAAATAAATTACAAGGTTGTTGCGGAACCAAGATAATACAAAGTATGTAAATATCCTAACAACCTATGAAATACAATTGATCTACAATTGGAAATTCTCTTGACAATCGAAACACTTAAAGTTGTGAAATGTTCCTTTTAGCGATTGAGAGAATATTGCACAAGTTCACCAAGAATATTGCAGGTATGCAAAGTATGAAGTGTGTTATTCTTGTTGTGCAATGACTTCTATTTATAGGCAAAGTTGACATTGGGATGTCAACTTTGGCCGTACAAATATGGTTGAGAGCATTTAAGGAATAGCATTTAATTCCTTAACAATGCAGTGTAAAGTTACAGATAAAGTAACTTTACTCAACCTACTTTATGTACTTTGTTGTACTTTGTACATAGATAAATCCTTTTATCCGTGTAATAGCACATAAAGCATAAATGTCTTTTCCTAGTAATCAGTGTAAAGCTTTGTAAGAGCTTTCCACTGATGGTCTCCAGTTTGTAACTGAGCAGAATGTCAACTGGGCCTCGCTGCCATTGTCATTCTCTATCTTCCACTTGTTGTTTTCGACTTCAACTGGAATGATTCTTCAACTGGTCAGTTCTCAACTGGAGGAAGTCTTCAGTTGCGTTAACTGTACGATGCAACTGGACTTCAATATATTTCTGGACAAATCTTCTTGGTCTCCAGGTGCAACTGGAGACTGGCCAGTTTCAGCGAAACTGGTCCTAACAGTACGAGAATCATTAAGGCAACCCCCGTGTATACTGTCTCTGGCGATGAAGCTATGGCTGAGTCAACCCATAAATCTGGTAATGATGCATCTGCAGTAGCAGTTGTTGAACCAGAAGCTGGTTCAGGTACCAGTGATCTGAACCAGGGCATATCTGATCAGACTGTAGTTTTAACTGACTTCTGGGATGAAGATGAGCCACCTCAAGGGAATCTTGATTCCTTTGCTGACTTTGAGATTGATGAGGGCTTACTGGAGGAGAATCAGTCTTCTGATTCTGAGCCAACCTTCAGCCTCACAAACGTCCAACCTCCCCCAGAAATCCAAAATGTAATTGTTGAACAACCATATCGCCAACCTGAAACTTCACATCAACATCCATATTTTCCACTTGGCTCTACACCTGCCTATGTCACTTCACCACGTTTTTAACCACAACTACAACACTTACACCCACAAATTCACCAAGTACCAAGGCCCATTAATTATGATGGTGAAACTGAGAAAGAGTTGGACTCTGCTACTGAATCTGAGAGTCCAACTGAAATGCAATTGGAGAAGGCATTAGATGGGCTTGGTAGACTTCCCTTTGTGGCTTCTGTTTCTGCACAACCACCTCCTCCTTTGAGTGTAGAAGCACAGTTAGAGAAACAAAACACCGAAGTCCAAAGCCTACTTCTCAAGGTAGAGGACTTAACTAAATCTCTAACTGCCAATACTACGTCCCTGGCTGAAATGAAGGGTGCTCAGATGTTTTTTGGCACATTGACTTGGCTTCGCCAAAAGGCCTCATCTCTAAAAGCCCGGCTCGCGAGGCGTCCCTCTCGCAGTAGAGTTCCAAACCTCGCCTCGCTCTTGTGACATGCTATGTTTCCCCTCTCTATTCCCAAGTAAAGGGTGAGTCCCATGCGTCAGTTTGTGGATCGCGGTCTCACACACTAATACTCAAATTACAAGAACCTACACATATTAGTACAGTATACCGGGGTCCCCGGCCAGAACCACACGTGCAAGTTTCCCTGCATGTGGCTCGTCCGTGCTTTTCTATTCCGCTTTGCCGCCTATTATATTAAGTTAAGAGAATAGGTCCCGTTCAAGCGGTCCGCCTTTATTCATCTATACCAGCTGCCACGCACGAGCCCATAGAAAGGATTTCAGCGCCCCTCTCTAGATAAGAAGCAGAACGCGCCATCACCTACAGCCCTTTCCTCTGCCGGGGACTTCCACGAAATGAAAACGGGCGGCATCGCCGTATGCTCCACTTTTGTTGCCCTGGTTTATATCCCGGAGTACTCCTATGGCCGATCTGTCACCCAACCTACTTTAACAACCTAAAGGCTTGGTCCCGTCCCGTTTGGAGAATGACCCCTGAGTTTACCAAGGTTGTTGGGAATGAGGGACTAGTAAGTGGGAAGCTAAATGAGCTGGTGCATTCTTGTAATAAAATAAGTATGGCTATCAGGGAAGCCTTCAGACTGGCCAAAAGAGATGTGCAAGCTTCAGTTGTTGCGAACTTGACATCTGGTATTGAATTGATAAAACAAGAAGTTATGGCAGTCGGGAAGGAGGTGAATGAGTTGGTTAAAAGGCCAAGTGTTAATGAGAAAGAACTTGGGTCTTTTATTAGTGTTGATGTGATTGAGAAGCTGAAGTCTGAGATATCTCAGAATCTTGTTGCTCAGATTTCAACTTCTGTGGCTGAAAAGGTTGAAGAAGGGGTCAGAAGGATGGTCTTAGAACTCACTAAAGACACTTCCAAGAAGGTAGATAAAGCTGTTAAAGAAGTTCAGAAATATGTATCTACTCTTGATGAAGTTGTTAAGGGCCAGTCCAAGCAGTTAGATGAAATTCTGACCCTGCTCAAGAAGGAAAAAGTTGTTGCTCCTCCTCCTCCTGCTTCATTTTCTGAAGATGATCGCAAAATGCTGAAGGATCTTATTGACAAAGAGACACTGAACCTTAACTCTTCTTTCAGGTTAAGGGCTCAGTTCTCTACAATGGCGAAGGGCATTTCTGATTGCCTTCTGCAGCAGAGTTGGGAACCTCTGAAGGCAATGCAGAAAGCGGTTGATTTATATGCTAAGATGCCTTCTGAGGTCCCCAAAAGGGGGAAGTGTGCCTATTGGTTTGCTCTCCAGTACTCAATAATTAATAGAGGCAACCAAGAAGCAAACTGAAGTACAATTTAGTAGTGCTTCAGTTCAGGGGGAACAGGTTCAGAAATTTGAAGTACAAGCTTCTGAACCAGCTAAGAAGGATAAGGGCAAGGCTCAGATGGTGGAAGAACCCAAGTCTAAAGGTTCTGGTTTAATTGTTGGTGTGAATGTGGATGAACATGGTTATCCTCTTCATGATCTTGATGCAGATGGCAAAGAAATTATTGGCTCTGCAGAAGCAAGTCTCTAATGAATATATAATGTGGAGGGAAAACAAAGAAATAGAAAGGGAACAACATCTGAAGATGGGAACCCTTGATCACATAGATGCTGCAGCTCTTGGTCTTACATTGGAACAATATCAGAAAATAAAGAATGATCCAAGAGTGTAGAAGGCATTGGAAGAAATGGGTGCGTATGAATATGGGGTAAAGTATTCTCCCTTAGAACAAAAGCTGGACCATCTCACATTCAAGTTGTCCATTGAGGACTTGGTGAAAAATAGAGAAAAGGAGATGGAAATCAAAAAGAAAGAAATTCTGGCTAGAGTTTTGAAGGTTGAAAAAGAATTGGCAAGACCACCTACAAAGCCCAAAGTGACTGGACCAAGGTCTTCAAGGAAGAATATTCGTGATGCTGACCTTTCCACCTTCAAGCCAATGTCTGATGATGCTATTGAAATTGAAAGAAAACATGAAAGAGATCAGTATGAGCATTATATGAAGCATCGATCTCATCCAGCTAAAATAGTTGATATAGAAGTAACAAAAGCTGATGGATTGAAGCTTTTTGATTTGGTTGTTAAAAGAGAAAAGGAGATGGAAATCAAAAAGAAAGAAATTCTGGCTAGAGTTTTGAAGGTTGAAAAAGAATTGGCAAGACCACCTACAAAGCCCAAAGTGACTGGACCAAGGTCTTCAAGGAAGAATATTCGTGATGCTGACCTTTCCACCTTCAAGCCAATGTCTGATGATGCTATTGAAATTGAAAGAAAACATGAAAGAGATCAGTATGAGCATTATATGAAGCATCGATCTCATCCAGCTAAAATAGTTGATATAGAAGTAACAAAAGCTGATGGATTGAAGCTTTTTGATTTGATTGTTAAAAGAGAAGGAAGGGCAGCTGAAGAATATCATCAGGTTTCAGTGCACGAGTTTGGGAGTTCTGAGCATAGGGAGATGATCCAGATTCTGAGGGGGAAGCCAAAATCTGCTCTAATTGGTGCATGGTTATCAAGAATACAACAAAAGATGCAAGCCAAGGTAGAGATTGAAGGCAGATTGTATGGAAAGAAGGATCATTCTCCACTGAAGAGAAAAGCTACTGAAGCACCTTCTGGTTCAAGGCCTGCGAAGAAGTAGTTTTCTTTTCAGTTTATCATTTACTTGTATAAATATTTGCAAATGTAACAAACACTTCAGTTTGTATATATATGTTACATTTTGTAGCTTATAAGTAGATGATAGGTTTACTTAGAAAATTTTTACAACTTAAACAAAAACTTGCATTTCAGACTTACAAACATGTATAGATAGAAGTCTGAGATGCATGCTCTATTTCAGAACAAATAGGGGGAATTTGTTAGGTCGAAAATCGACCAAGTATAATTTGTTCAGAAATAGTTGAAGTTCAGTGAAGACACTTGTACAGAATTCTGAAGTCGTTCAAAATTAGTTCACTGAAGCTTAACTTCAGTTCAGATCAACGTATCAGAATACCGTTCAGAATGAAGTCAAAGACTGAAGTCTGAAGAAAGAGAATCAGCTCAGATGTGGAGCTCAGAAATTGATTCTACCTGATCGAAGACTGAAGCATCTCAGTGTAAAAGTATTTACACACTTTTACACTGATTACGAGGAAGAATTTTTACTTTACATATCTTTACCCAGTTAATAGATTTAACTATTAATAAAAGTACAAGGTAAAGTAAAGGTTAGGAATAAGGTATGATAAGCCACATCAATTGACTTATATACTTAAACCTTAAAAGTACGCACGTAAGGAATTAGCTTTAATTCCTTAAATGCTCCCAACCATATTTGTACGATCTGGTCCACGTCATCATGGACTTGGTCTATAAATATAAGTCTTCTCACAACTTGCAAATGGCTTGAAACCTTAGCATTGCAACTTGTGAGATATACTCTAAGTAATCCTTACGAGTATTTCCAAGTTATTAGATCACTTGTATTTCTAGGTTGTTTAGATATTTACACTTGGGTGTTTATCTTTGTTCCACAACAACCTTTGTATTTGTTTATATCAATAAATCAAATACATTGAAAAGTACATCGTGTCTCAATGCTACATACTTGGTCTATACATATTATTTATATAGTTTCAGCCCTTATTGTTTCTTGCATTTACTTTCAGTACCTTTATCGTATTGTTCATCCATATCTGGATCGTATTCTGAACTGGTCAACTTCCAGTTAGAACTACTTGCCAGTCGGGTATTAATCATCTATATTTGGGACTCACACGAAAAGCAAGCTGGAGTGGAATTGTTTGAACTAGTTGAAACACTTCATGACTTGAAACACGAGCAAGGAACACCGGTTAGTCCTCATGTACTCACTATGAAGAGGTACCTTGAGCAATTGGAAAGGCTAAACTATGGTTATCATCCGCCTATTGCTATTGGCATGATTCTCAAGTCTCTTTCAAAGGACTTTGAGGAATTTGTGCGCAATTACAATATGCATAACATGAGTAAAACCATAGCTGAACTTTATGCCATGCTGATTGAGTATGAAAAGAAGCTTCCAAAGAAATCTGCTACACCCCAAGTTCTCACGATCAAGGGGGGAAGGATCCAGAAAGGGAAACAACCGAGAGCTAAGGGCAAGAATGATGGTAAGGGAAAGCAAAGTGCTTCAGTCTCGAAACCTAAAAAGACCCCTCCGGCGAAAAAGGAACATCCGGCTAAAGCCCAGGCTTGTTTTCACTGTAATGAAGTGGGACACTGGAAGAGGAATGCGAAGAAGAAGCAAGCTGGTTCGGCCAGTACTTCAGGTATCTTTACAATTGAATTATATTCCTGTTCTAAGCGTAATTCGTGGGTTTATGACACCGGGTGTGGAACTCATATCTGTAATTATTTACAGGGGCTTAGAAGGAGAAAGAAACTGAAACCAGGATCTTTACAACTGTTCGTGGGCAATGGTCTACCGGCAGCTGTAGAAGAAATAGGCGACTATCATTTAGTTTTACCTACTGGTTTAGTTATTGTTTTAGACAATTGTCATTATGCACCATCTATTACTAGAGGTGTAATTTTAGTTTCTTTGTTGAAAAACAACGGATTCATTAATGTTTTTAATGATTATGGTATTTCAGTTTCTCGAAATAATGTTCATTATTTTAATGCTATTGCTTGTGATGGTATTTATGAAATTGATATGCATGGTTGTGATTCAAATGATAATTCAATGTATAGTGTTAGCAAATGAGTAAAGCCCAATTTGGACTCGACTTATCTTTGGCATTGTCGTCTTGCTCATGTTGGCAAGAAACGCATTGAATGGCTTCAAAGTGAAGGGATCTTACAATCAAATGATGAATCATTTGACAAATGTGTGTCTTGTGTTTATGGCAAGATGACAAGAAAACCTTTTCTGCATAAACCGGAAAGGGCTAAAGAACTACTTGGACTAATACATACCGATGTATGTGGCCCATTTAGACATGTGCCAAGGAAAGGTGCTAGCTACTTCATCACTTTTACGGATGATTTTAGTCGTTATGGTTATGTTTACTTGCTTAAACATAAACATAAAGTCTTTGAAACATTCAAGGAGTTTAAAAATGAAGTAGAGAATCAACTCGGTAAAACCATCAAGATTCTTCGTTCGGATCGAGGTGGTGAGTACTTAAGCCAAGAGTTTAAGGATTATCTAAAAGCTTGTGGAATTATCCAACAGCTTACTCCTCCATATACTCCACAGCATAATGGAGTATCTGAGAGGAGAAATTGAACCTTGCTAGACATGGTGAGATCAATGATGAACCTTACAACTTTACCTTTTTCGTTTTGGGATTATGCTCTAGAGACTGCGGTACGCATTCTCAATATGGTTCCAACCAAGAAGGTTGACAAGACACCGCATGAATTGTGGCATGGGAGTGTTCCCAATTTGTCTTACTTAAAGGTCTGGGGTTGTGAGGCATTTGTGAAACGAGATACGCCTGACAAACTTGAATATAGATCTGTTAAGTGCATCTTTGTAGGATACCCAAAGGAAACGATGGGTTACTACTTCTACTTTCCTACCGAAAACACTGTTAAAGTAGCTCGATATGTTGAGTTCCTTGAAAGGAAACTCATATCTCAAGAAAACAGTGGGAGGATTGTTGAGCTTGATGAGACTCAAGAAGAAGATGTGTCAACTTCTGAAAATACTAGCAATCATCAACTTGGGGGGGGGGAATGTTCAAAGAGATGAATCTCATGAAACTCAAGTTGAAGATAATGCGATTCCAATTCGTAGGTCCTCAAGGACAATACGTGCTCGTGAAAGATTGAATCTTATGGTTGAATCTGAAGAACACGTATTAGGAGACTTTAATGAACCTCCTAATTTCAAAGCTGCATTATCAGATCCAGAATCTGACAAATGGCTTGAAGCTGCGAATGTGGAAATGAAATCCATGAAAGATAATCAAGTTTGGAGCTTGGTTGATCTTCCAACTAATGGTAGAACCGTTGGGTGTAAATGGATCTTCAAGAAGAAGACCGACATGGATGGAAATGTACACACCTATAAAGCTCGTCTCGTGGCGAAAGGCTATACTCAGCTCTATGGAGTTGACTATGAGGAAACCTTCTCTCCAGTAGCAGACATTAGAGCTATTAGGATTATCTTAGCCATAGCAGCGTACTATGACTATGAGATATGGCAAATGGATGTCAAAACCGCTTTCTTGAATGGTTTTCTAGACGAGGAAGTTTATATGGTTCAGCCAGAAGGTTTTGTAGATCCGAAACATCCCGACAAAGTGTGCAAACTTCAAAGGTCCATTTATGGATTGAAGCAAGCATCGAGAAGTTGGAATAAAAGGTTTGATGAGGAGATCAAAAAGTTTGGTTTTGCTCAAAATCCTGATGAGCCATGTGTATATCGCAAAGCTAGTGGGAGTAATGTTACTTTCCTTGTCTTGTATGTAGATGACATATTGATAATAGGAAATCACATTCCAATGTTGCAAGATGTAAAATCCCATCTTGGAAAGTGTTTTGCTATGAAAGACTTGGGTGAAGCAACATTCATTCTTGGAATCAAGATCTATAGAGATAGAAGTAAACGGTTGATTGGATTAAGTCAAAGTGCTTATATTGATAAGATCTTGAAGCGATTCAAGATGGAGAATTATAAGCGTGGTTTCATACCCATGCAAGAAGGACTTAATTTATCTAGCAAGAACGGTGCTTCTACACCTGAAGAGGTGGAGTGTATGCAAAGAGTTCCTTATGCTTCGGCTGTGGGATCTCTCATGTATGCGGTGAGATGCACTAGACCTGATATTGCGTTTGCGCAAAATATCGTTAGCCGATATCAACAGAATCCGGGTGAGGATCACTGGACTGCTGTGAAGAATATTCTTAAGTACATGCGTGCTACTAAAGGATTATTCTTGGTGTATGGAGGAAATCCCGATGCAGAACTCAAAGTGACTGGATACTGTGATGCTGGATTTCAGACTGATAAAGATGATACAAAATCTCAGTCGGGATACGTCTTCGTTCTAAATGGAGGCGCGGTGGATTGGAAGAGCAGGAAACAATCTACAGTTGCTATGTCTGCTACAGAGTCTGAGTATATAGCTGCCGCGGATGCCGCCATGGAAGCTGTCTGGATCAGAAAGTTTATTTCTGGGCTTGACGTGATGCCCTCAAATAACACACCTATGGATCTGTACTGTGATAATACAGGAGCTATTGTCATTGCCAACGAACCTGGAGTTCAGAAAGCTGTCAGACATTACCAGAGAAGATATCACTATGTTCGTGAGCAAATCGAATCACGTGAAATCAAATTACTCAAAGTTCACACAGATTGTAACTTAGCAGATCCTTTTACAAAGGCTTTGTCAAAAGGAAAGCTCAATAAGCATGCCGAGGGCATAGGACTTAAATTAGCTGGTTATATCATGTAAATCTGTGATTGGTATTTGGATAATGGGATGTTAAACAATTATTATTTCAATAAATGAATTTATATACTTGGTATGAGTGTTTTCATTTCATAATGATTGTGTCCTATATTTGCATGTTTAAATCCATGAATATTTTTAAATATTCTAAACGTCCATTGTCGATTAACTATATGGGAATATAGTTAAACTAAGACAAATCTGAGTGATTGGTAATATTTTGGGAATATTTGAAGATGGTCTTACCAAACTCACATGATATCCATAGAGATGCATATCGGACTACCCCACTTAACGAATCATC
>CM067170.1:154174332-154199332 GCA_034093135.1 Erigeron breviscapus | reverse complement strand
ATACCCATCGTACGAGATTTTCCAGAAGTCTTTCCTGAAGACTTGCCTGGTCTTCCACCAATCCGGCAGGTGGAATTCAAAATAGACTTAGTACCTGGTGCTGCACCAGTGGCACGAGCACCATATCGATTAGCTCCTTCCGAAATGAAAGAACTTGCAAGTCAATTGCAAGAACTTTTAGAGAAAGGATTCATTCGACCGAGTTCCTCACCTTGGGGAGCTCCAGTCTTGTTTGTCAAGAAGAAAGACGGATCTTTTCGCATGTGTATAGACTATAGGGAGTTGAATAAGTTGACGGTTAAAAACCGGTACCCACTTCCTAGGATCGATGACCTGTTTGACCAATTACAAGGGTCGAGTTGTTACTCAAAAATCGATCTTAGATCTGGTTACCATCAGCTTAGAGTTTCAGAAGAAGACATTCCCAAGACGGCGTTTAGAACCCGCTATGGTCATTACGAGTTTGAAGTGATGCCATTTGGTTTGACGAATGCACCCGCAGTTTCATGGACCTCATGAACCGTGTGTGCAAACCATATTTAGATAAGTTTGTTATCGTATTCATAGATGACATTCTAATCTATTCCAAAACTAAGGAAGAGCACGAGGTACATCTGAAGAAAATTTTGGAACTACTCAAGAAGGAAGAATTGTACGCAAAGTTTTCAAAATGCGAATTCTGGATTCGTACAGTACAATTCTTAGGCCATGTCATTGGTAGTCAAGGAATTCATGTAGATCCTGCCAAGATCGTGGCTATTAAGAACTGGGAAGCACCGAAAACACCAACAGAAATACGACAATTTTTAGGTCTTGCTGGCTATTATAAAAGATTCATCGAGAATTTTTCTAAGATAGCCCAACCTTTAACGTCGTTGACTCAAAAAGACAAGAAATTTGCCTGGGAAGATAAACAAGAAAAAGCATTTCAACTGCTGAAGGAGAAGCTCTGTAGTGCTCCGATTTTGTCACTACCCGAAGGAACGGATAATTTTGTGGTATATTGCGACGCATCTCATCAAGGATTGGGATGTGTGTTGATGCAGAAAGATAAGGTGATAGCCTATGCCTCGCGTCAACTTAAGGTGCACGAGAAGAACTACACGACTCATGATCTGGAACTAGGAGCTGTAATATTCGCTCTAAAGATCTGGAGACACTATTTATATGGTACAAAGTGTACTATATTCACCGACCATAAGAGTCTCCAACATATTTTTGACTAAAAAGATTTGAACATGAGGCAACGTAGATGGGTAGAATTGCTCAGTGATTACGATTGTGAAATTCGTTATCATCCGGGCAAAGCAAACATTGTAGCAGATGCTTTGAGTCGTAAAGAAAGGGTAAAGCCACTTCGAGTACGAGCTTTAAGTATGACCATTCATACTCATCTTACTTCCCAAATTCGTGAAGCTCAACTGGAAGCATTAAAGAAAGACAATCTCAAAAAAAAAAAAAAAAAAAAAAAAAAAAAAAAAAAAAAAAAAAAAAAAAAAAAAAAAAAAAAAAAAAAAAAAAAAAAAAAAAAAAAAAAAAAAAAAAAAAAAAAAAAAAAAAAAAAAAAAAAAAAAAAAAAAAAAAAAAAAAAAAAAAAAAAAAAAAAAAAAAAAAAAAAAAAAAAAAAAAAAAAAAAAAAAAAAAAAAAAAAAAAAAAAAAAAAAAAAAAAAAAAAAAAAAAAAAAAAAAAAAAAAAAAAAAAAAAAAAAAAAAAAAAAAAAAAAAAAAAAAAAAAAAAAAAAAAAAAAAAAAAAAAAAAAAAAAAAAAAAAAAAAAAAAAAAAAAAAAAAAAAAAAAAAAAAAAAAAAAAAAAAAAAAAAAAAAAAAAAAAAAAAAAAAAAAAAAAAAAAAAAAAAAAAAAAAAAAAAAAAAAAAAAAAAAAAAAAAAAAAAAAAAAAAAAAAAAAAAAAAAAAAAAAAAAAAAAAAAAAAAAAAAAAAAAAAAAAAAAAAAAAAAAAAAAAAAAAAAAAAAAAAAAAAAAAAAAAAAAAAAAAAAAAAAAAAAAAAAAAAAAAAAAAAAAAAAAAAAAAAAAAAAAAAAAAAAAAAAAAAAAAAAAAAAAAAAAAAAAAAAAAAAAAAAAAAAAAAAAAAAAAAAAAAAAAAAAAAAAAAAAAAAAAAAAAAAAAAAAAAAAAAAAAAAAAAAAAAAAAAAAAAAAAAAAAAAAAAAAAAAAAAAAAAAAAAAAAAAAAAAAAAAAAAAAAAAAAAAAAAAAAAAAAAAAAAAAAAAAAAAAAAAAAAAAAAAAAAAAAAAAAAAAAAAAAAAAAAAAAAAAAAAAAAAAAAAAAAAAAAAAAAAAAAAAAAAAAAAAAAAAAAAAAAAAAAAAAAAAAAAAAAAAAAAAAAAAAAAAAAAAAAAAAAAAAAAAAAAAAAAAAAAAAAAAAAAAAAAAAAAAAAAAAAAAAAAAAAAAAAAAAAAAAAAAAAAAAAAAAAAAAAAAAAAAAAAAAAAAAAAAAAAAAAAAAAAAAAAAAAAAAAAAAAAAAAAAAAAAAAAAAAAAAAAAAAAAAAAAAAAAAAAAAAAAAAAAAAAAAAAAAAAAAAAAAAAAAAAAAAAAAAAAAAAAAAAAAAAAAAAAAAAAAAAAAAAAAAAAAAAAAAAAAAAAAAAAAAAAAAAAAAAAAAAAAAAAAAAAAAAAAAAAAAAAAAAAAAAAAAAAAAAAAAAAAAAAAAAAAAAAAAAAAAAAAAAAAAAAAAAAAAAAAAAAAAAAAAAAAAAAAAAAAAAAAAAAAAAAAAAAAAAAAAAAAAAAAAAAAAAAAAAAAAAAAAAAAAAAAAAAAAAAAAAAAAAAAAAAAAAAAAAAAAAAAAAAAAAAAAAAAAAAAAAAAAAAAAAAAAAAAAAAAAAAAAAAAAAAAAAAAAAAAAAAAAAAAAAAAAAAAAAAAAAAAAAAAAAAAAAAAAAAAAAAAAAAAAAAAAAAAAAAAAAAAAAAAAAAAAAAAAAAAAAAAAAAAAAAAAAAAAAAAAAAAAAAAAAAAAAAAAAAAAAAAAAAAAAAAAAAAAAAAAAAAAAAAAAAAAAAAAAAAAAAAAAAAAAAAAAAAAAAAAAAAAAAAAAAAAAAAAAAAAAAAAAAAAAAAAAAAAAAAAAAAAAAAAAAAAAAAAAAAAAAAAAAAAAAAAAAAAAAAAAAAAAAAAAAAAAAAAAAAAAAAAAAAAAAAAAAAAAAAAAAAAAAAAAAAAAAAAAAAAAAAAAAAAAAAAAAAAAAAAAAAAAAAAAAAAAAAAAAAAAAAAAAAAAAAAAAAAAAAAAAAAAAAAAAAAAAAAAAAAAAAAAAAAAAAAAAAAAAAAAAAAAAAAAAAAAAAAAAAAAAAAAAAAAAAAAAAAGATAAAAAGTAAATTTTGAATAGTAAAAAGAATAGTACCGTGAATAGTAAAGATAAAAAGTAAATTTTGAATAGTAAAGGTAAAAAGTATATTTTAAATAGTAAAGGTAAAAAGTAAATTTTAAATAGTAAAGGTAAAAATAAATTGTAAATAGTAAAGGTAGAAAGTAAATTGTAAAAAGGTAATAAAATAAAATAATATAAAGGTGGGACCCACGTCAAATAATTTAAACTCAACGTTGAATCTGATTTCCAAATAAATTCAAAAGTGAATAGTGCTGAATAGTAAACATCACTTTCATACTTATACTATCAATAACTGTATTTATGAATAGTGAATAGTGAACGTGAATAGTACTGAGAAGATGGTACAGATACAAAACCGATTAAAGGCAGCACGAGATCGTCAAAAGAACTATGCTGATGTAAGAAGAAAACCTTTGGAATTTCAAGTAGGAGACAAGGTTATGCTGAAAGTATCTCCTTGGAAAGGAGCCATCCGATTTGGAAAACGAGGTAAGCTAAATCCTAGGTTTATTGGACCTTTCGAAATAATAGAAAGAATTGGTCCAGTAGCTTATAGGCTTAGACTGCCACAAGAACTTAGCCGTATACACGATGTGTTTCACGTCTCAAACTTGAAAAAGTGTTTGTCTGACGAAACACAAATTATTCCACTGGAAGAACTTCGAATGGATGACAAGCTGCACTTTGTTGAAGAACCAGTAGAGATCATGGATAGGGAAGCCAAGCAGTTGAAACAGAGTCGAATTCCTATTGTCAAAGTCCGATGGAATTCAAAGCGAGGTCCTGAGTTTACCTGGGAACGTGAGGATCAAATGAAACAAAAGTATCCTCACTTGTTCGAAAAAGCCCTACATTCCGACCACACGCGCTAAATTTCGGGACGAAATTTAAATAACTGGGGGAGAATGTGACAACCGCCAAAATTTCAGGTTGACTAATTTACTATTATGTGTGCTATTTAAAAATTTCTG
The DNA here is from genome assembly GCA_034093135.1 of Erigeron breviscapus. NCBI lineage: Eukaryota > Viridiplantae > Streptophyta > Magnoliopsida > Asterales > Asteraceae > Erigeron > Erigeron breviscapus. Next base: position 154,195,020 of record CM067170.1, on the reverse strand, counting down.
TACATCAAACAATATGAACAAACATTTTATGGCATAATAAACTGAACAAATATTTTTATTAATTATGGATAATTATTGCCAAGAACTCAAATAGTTATTTGAGAGCTGCTTGTAAATACTTTTTCATACTTATACTATCAATAACTGTATTTATGAATAGTGAACGTGAATAGTACCGTGAATAGTAAAGATACAAAACCGATTAAAGGCAGCACGAGATCGTCAAAAGAACTATGCTGATGTAAGAAGAAAACCTTTGGAATTTCAAGTAGGAGACAAGGTTATGCTGAAAGTATCTCCTTGGAAAGGAGCCATCCGATTTGGAAAACGAGGTAAGCTAAATCCTAGGTTTATTGGACCTTTCGAAATAATAGAAAGAATTGGTCCAGTAGCTTATAGGCTTAGACTGCCACAAGAACTTAGCCGTATACACGATGTGTTTCACGTCTCAAACTTGAAAAAGTGTTTGTCTGACGAAACACAAATTATTCCACTGGAAGAACTTCGAATGGATGACAAGCTGCACTTTGTTGAAGAACCAGTAGAGATCATGGATAGGGAAGCCAAGCAGTTGAACAGAGTCGAATTCCTATTGTCAAAGTCCGATGGAATTCAAAGCGAGGTCCTGAGTTTACCTGGGAACGTGAGGATCAAATGAAACAAAAGTATCCTCACTTGTTCGAAAAAGCCCTACATTCCGACCACACGCGCTAAATTTCGGGACGAAATTTAAATAACTGGGGGAGAATGTGACAACCGCCAAAATTTCAGGTTGACTAATTTACTATTATGTGTGCTATTTAAAAATTTCTGTACATCAAACAATATGAACAAACATTTTATGACATAATAAACTGAACAAATATTTTTAATAAATTATGGATAATTATTGCCAAGAACTCAAATAGTTATTTGAGAGCTGCTTGTAAATACTTTTTCATACTTATACTATCAATAACTGTATTTATGAATAGTGAATACGTGAATAGTACCGTGAATAGTAAAGATAAAAAGTAAATTTTGAATAGTAAAGGTAAAAAGTATATTTTAAATAGTAAAGAGTAATTTTCAAAGTTATATACTTATATGTATATTTACAAATTATATATTATATTATATTTTATTATATACTTATATGTATATTTTACAAAGTTATATACTTATATGTATATTTTCAAAGTTATATACTTATATGTATATTTACAAAGTTATATATATATTATATATATTTTGTTATATACTTATATGTATATTTTCAAAGTTATATACTTATATGTATATTTACAAAGTTATATATTATATATATTTTGTTATATACTTATATGTATATTTTCAAAGTTATATACTTATATGTATATTTACAAAATTATATATTATATGTATATTTTCAAAGTTATTTACTTATATGTATATTTACAAAATTATATATATATATTATATATATTTTGTATATACTTATATGTATATTTTCAAAGTTATATACTTATATGTATATTTTCAAAGTTATATACTTATATGTATATTTACAAAATTATATACTTATATTATATTTTCAAATTATATACTTATATGTATATTTTCAAAGTTATATACTATATGTATATTTACAAAATTATATACTTATATTATATTTTAAATTATATACTTATATGTATATTTTCAAAGTTATATACTTATATGTATATTTACAAATTATATACTTATATGTATATTTTAAATTATATACTTATATTATATTTTAAGTTATATACTTATATTATATTTTCAAATTATATACTTATATGTATATTTGTTATATACTTATATGTATATTTTCAAAGTTATATACTTATATGTATATTTACAAAGTTATATATATATTATATATATTTTGTAACTCCACTTTATTTATTTTACCTTCGGGGTAAAATACAAACTCTTTACTGTTATGATGAACACAAGTATTCCAGAAATGTATATATGGTTGATTCTAAGTTGCTCTGTTCACTCAAAGTCCTCACTATCATGAACGATTAATTATGGAAACATAAACGTGGGTATATTGAATAGTACTATTGGGGTAGGCACCCCCATTCGTGTTGGTCATACCAACTGGATACGGATGCATTATATTTGGAAAGCTTAGGGTACCCTGAACAAGGTACCTACTCTGGAGGCAAATAAACACACACTTGTCTAGTTTCGGTTCATGAGCTTAGAACTTGATATATACAGTATCTACTCTTATATTCTATTTGATCCATTGTGTGATCAAATAGTTACTTTAAATCTTGTGGTTCATACTCTATATTTTAATTAAAAATCTATGATACTCTTTGCTTTATATTGTATCATAACTACTTGACATTGCGGTAAGGCAATGATCACACTGAACTTTGGTATTTTGAGAAACTATAATTTCTATATGAAAAACTTATGGAACTCACCAACTTTATGTTGACGTATTTTAGCATGTATTCTCAGGTAACTAGATGATAATCTGTATGGGACAACTTTCCGCTGCATACAACATACTGGACCATGGCCTACCCTCAGACTCTAGTAAAGACAAGTCAATTTGCTAAAGTCTCTGTCTACTGTTTAATATTGTTTAATATTAAATAATTGTTTTCAAGAATAATATCTTTCATAAATTGTAATATAAATTTGTGAACAATGCTTTTATATAAATGTATTTTAAAACGACAACGTTTTGTGTCGTTCAGTATATCTTGTGTTGTGAATCCATGTACGTCATACTCCGTCTAGGGCGGGTGTGACATTTTACTTTAAACCCTAAATTAATAATAATATCATTATTATTATATCTTTATTGGAAGCTTACGCTAAAAGGTACACATTCGATTCCTTCTTTGTAATATGATTGCATATATGTTCTTATCTGATGCGTACTCGTGAATTGTTATTTGTTTATGTTCATAAATCCTAACATAGTCATCTTAAACCATGTTGTGTAGACACTTTGAATTTGATATGTTGTTTCATTTCAGTCTTATATACGATTTACGGTCCTCAATCCAGGTTGCACATTTCAGTTTCTAGTTATTTGGTTCAGGCCACAACTAGCTAGGTCCGGATTTTGGCCCATGATCACTCCTACTACTAGTAGCATCTATGTTTCTATGTGATGTGTATTTTGAGTACTAAGATGGTACATGATACCAGAGGGTTCCTTTCAAATGCTTACTTTTCAAATGCTTACTTTTTTTGCTACTAGCTAGTAACATCCAACTAATTAGGTTATATACTTTCATGTGTAAACAGAGGATTATATATGTGAACCAATACTAGAAAGAAAATACAATGAGATAGAAGAAATAGAAACATATAGAAGTCCTAAAATATTTTATGAGAAACAAACAAAAAATATACTACTCGTAATTGTTTTTAAAAAACTCTAATGATGAGGTCGCTTTAGTTATGAAAAATAATGGAGTATATAGAAGATAATTCCGGTGATGTATAAAAGCATAATGTATTTATTTTCACTTTGTGATATATATATGCGATTAAATATATCGATCGAGTAGGTGCGAGGAACTGATCAGGAACACATGCTCAACGGCGAGTTAAACTTTTTGCAAGCTGCTGAGATGTCATCCCTGACAAGTGTTAAGTGGGCCCACATTGTCCGTATATGGATCTACTTGGGTTGGATATATATACATACCCATGTTCTGTTCGATTCAAGTACTTACTTTATCAATAACGAGAGAAAGGTACCCGCGCGTTGCGGCGGTGATGGAGGTGATGGCGGGGTGGTGATGTAATGACGGTGGCGGCGGTGGCGGTGATGGGGTGATCTACCTGACGGGCTCCGCCCTCGGATTTAAAAATTTGTCGAAAGTATATCGAATGACATCTCTAATGAAAGAGCATGAAATTTTAAGAACACCCATTTAATTTTTTTAATTTATCGATGTACGGTTTTTGAAATAAAAGATTTTGAATGAATTAAAGGAATAAAATGATTTATGGAAGAGAGAAAAAAAATGATTGGTTGAGATTTGAGTAGAGAGAAAGGGTATTATAGTTATTTTAGGTAAATATAGAATAGATAAGGGTCATTTTAGGAAAGTAAATATTGAAACTTAAAATTTAGACAAGGGCTATTTGCTTAATAATATAGTATAGATAATAGTATAAACTCTAACACAAATTTTGATCAGTAATTTATCATACTTTAAAAAAATTTACGGTCATTATATAAATTAGTGATACGTAATTATTTAATTAATAAATAAAATATATAAAATAAATATCAAGTGTTTTTATAATTGTAATACACATAATAACAAACAAAACATTTATACAATACTTTCATGCACCGATTTTTCTTTTCTAAATTGAATGCGACATTATGCACATGTTAAAACTTTTCGATGAAATAACTTTCACTGTAATATAAATTTAATTCTTTTAATATTGTAAAAACATAATTTTTATTGATTGTATTTTATTTTTATTTATCTTTAAAAGGTCTGAGTGTCGCAAATATAAATATATTTTTATATATATATATACAAATATACTTTTTTTTCAAACAGAAACTGATCGGTCAGTACGTAAGTACACTTATCTATACCATCTTATAAAGAAAAACTCCCTCATTAAACACTTTAAATGATTAAATTACACTATCAGTTCTTTATCTTTTAAAATATATTCATTAACCCTTTACATCAATTACTTTTACATCAATTATCTACATCATTCGACGCCGCCTCTACCACCAACAGTCCCCCACCACCACACCGTCGCCGCCACGACTACCGCCGCATTGCGCCGGTACTATGCTGGTATAGTAGTAAAATAAACTACAACTTTTTTTATCCTAAAAATACATTTTTTAAAATATCTTTATTAAGTTTCTATATACCAAAATGGATATATACTTCGTATTACATTTCTCATAACTAAAGAACTCTTGTATACAAAAGATATATTTAAATTTCAAACAAAAGTAATTAGATGTATATATATATAGAATAAATTAATGATCGAGAGGAGCTGGAAAGAAGGTATAGTAGGGTACTATGAAGAGAGTTTTTATATTACTGTACCGATATTCTTCTTGGGATTGGAGGTAAAAAATATGACCACCTTTTCCTATATATACTACCCCAGCCTCTCCTCTTCTTCACACTCCACACATACACTGCCTTGCTTACCCACTTACTTAGTGTAATATTTAAAGAACAATTACCCTCGCTAGCAGCTAGCTAATTCATTAGGCTTTTGAGCAAGAAGCTAGAATATTGATCAAGAATCTTGAAACGACCGATACAATGGTGCTCTTTCTGTTCTTCCACAGCTTTCTTGAACTGCATGCTTCAATCTAGCTATAGCTGGCTAGATCGATCTGTTAGATCCGTCTTGCTTCAACGTTTGCAGTTCAATAAAGCTGTGGGAAGATAGAAAAAGGATCAACCAAATCACATAAATAAAATCGATCGATATTAGTATATTCCTAGATCTACTCTTAAGTTGCAAGGTATGTAATTAATTTACCTCTTGTTATTACTAATTAGTTCATAATTATATGGATTAATTATATGTCATTAGGGCTCTTGATTTCCTAATTTGTTTCTCTTAATATCGAATTAAAAATCGTACGAATATAATTCATTTATGTTAATTAAATTTATATTCTAGTAAAATCTACATATGTAGATGTTTGATACATTTATCTTTACATGGCCGTCCCCTGCGCATATGTCATTACATGAGAATTGTACTTTAATTTTTGGAAAATTAAGAAATATTGATCTACATATATATATCTTACATGTAATTCAAAACTTTAAATATTTTGTTTGTGTATCTTGTACGTCTTAAGTCTTGCAGCTGGTGTCTAATCGATCAAATTCAAAGGAATATGATCGAATTCAAGATATTTCAAACGATTGTAAATTTCACCATCAAACCTTTTCTTGGTCCCTTTAGTATATTTTTGAATTGGTGCTTGATTGATTACCTTGGCATCGAATCGGTTTCGATCTAATTTTCATGTCATGGATGTTTAACACATGTTTAGCTACTCGCGTTTACAAATTGAAGACATAATTTGGGATTCAAGCAGAGAAATATATGTAGCAATTCGAAAAATAAAAGGTATAGAATATTGGTCCAAATAAAATTACTCCACATGCATGATGTTTTCCCTGTAATTAACAGTTGAAGCATAAGCATTTATATGAATTCAGTATTTAGCTTAATTAGTTATTGATTGAATTAGACAATTAGTACGCGTATGATCAAGTTATAAAACTTACCGCTTTAATTATTTGATATATATTTACTAATTACATAAGTGCGTATGTGTTCCAATCTTATAAGTTGGATAGATACATTATATATGATGCATATATATAAACCTGCATACATATTTCTGAAACTCGATCTACAAAAAGTTAACTCCAAAATCTTTGTTTGAACTCTAAATTCGTTTGAACTCTAAATTCGTTTGAACTCTAAATTCGTTTGAACTCTAAATTCGTTTGAACTCTAAATTCGTTTGAACTCTAAATTCGTTTGAACTCTAAATTCGTTTGAACTCTAAATTCGTTTGAACTCTAAATTCGTTTGAACTCTAAATTCGTTTGAACTCTAAATTCGTTTGAACTCTAAATTCGTTTGAACTCTAAATTCGTTTGAACTCTAAATTCGTTTGAACTCTAAATTCGTTTGAACTCTAAATTCGTTTGAACTCTAAAGTTCGTTTGAACTCTAAATTCGTTTGAACTCTAAATTCGTTTGAACTCTAAATTCGTTTGAACTCTAAATTCGTTTGAACTCTAAATTCGTTTGAACTCTAAATTCGTTTGAACTCTAAATTCGTTTGAACTCTAAATTCGTTTGAACTCTAAATTCGTTTGAACTCTAAATTCGTTTGAACTCTAAATTCGTTTGAACTCTAAATTCGTTTGAACTCTAAATTCGTTTGAACTCTAAATTCGTTTGAACTCTAAATTCGTTTGAACTCTAAATTCGTTTGAACTCTAAATTCGTTTGAACTCTAAATTCGTTTGAACTCTAAATTCGTTTGAACTCTAAATTCGTTTGAACTCTAAATTCGTTTGAACTCTAAATTCGTTTGAACTCTAAATTCGTTTGAACTCTAAATTCGTTTGAACTCTAAATTCGTTTGAACTCTAAATTCGTTTGAACTCTAAATTCGTTTGAACTCTAAATTCGTTTGAACTCTAAATTCGTTTGAACTCTAAATTCGTTTGAACTCTAAATTCGTTTGAACTCTAAATTCGTTTGAACTCTAAATTCGTTTGAACTCTAAATTCGTTTGAGCTCTAAATTCGTTTGAACTCTAAGTTCGTTTGAACTCTAAATTCGTTTGAACTCTAAAGTTCGTTTGAACTCTAAATTCGTTTGAACTCTAAATTCGTTTGAACTCTAAATTCGTTTGAACTCTAAATTCGTTTGAACTCTAAATTCGTTTGAACTCTAAATTCGTTTGAACTCTAAATTCGTTTGAACTCTAAATTCGTTTGAACTCTAAGTTCGTTTGAACTCTAAATTCGTTTGAACTCTAAATTCGTTTGAACTCTAAATTCGTTTGAACTCTAAATTCGTTTGAACTCTAAATTCGTTTGAACTCTAAATTCGTTTGAACTCTAAATTCGTTTGAACTCTAAATTCGTTTGAACTCTAAATTCGTTTGAACTCTAAATTCGTTTGAACTCTAAATTCGTTTGAACTCTAAATTCGTTTGAACTCTAAATTCGTTTGAACTCTAAATTCGTTTGAACTCTAAATTCGTTTGAACTCTAAATTCGTTTGAACTCTAAGTTCGTAAAGAATTTCTAAGTTCGTAAGGCTATCTTCGTAAGCTATTTTCGTAAGCTATCTTCGTAAGCTATCTTCGTAAGCTATCTTCGTAGCTATCTTCGTAAGCTATCTTCGTAAGCTATCTTCGTAAGCTATTTTCGTAAGCTATCTTCGTAAGCTATCTTCGTAAGCTATCTTCGTAAGCTATCTTCGTAAGCTATCTTCGTAAGCTATCTTCGTATTGCTTAGAAGCTATTTTCGTAAGCTATCTTCGTAACTATTTTCGTAAGCTATCTTCGTAAGCTATTTTCGTAAGCTATCTTCGTAAGCTATTTTCGTAAGCTATCTTCGTAAGCTATCTTCGTAAGCTTATTTCGTAAGCTATCTTCGTAAGCTTTTTCGAAGCTATCTTCGTAAGCTATTTTCGTAAGCTATCTTCGTAAGCTATCTTCGTAAGCTATCTTCGTGCTTATCTTCGTAAGCTATATTTCGTAAGCTATCTTCGTAAGCTATTTTCGTAAGTTCGTGCTTATGTTTTACCTTAAAGTTTAAATGGAAAAAATGACCCTTATTTTCAGAAAATAATTTTTTCTGAGGCGTTTTTACCACAGCACTTTAAGGGAAATAAAAAATTTCCAAGCTGACCTGGCAGCTCGACCCCAGCCAGGGGCTCTGCCCCTTGGACCCCGCCAGGGGCTGCCGCCCCTTGGACCCCGCTTTCCAGGGGCGCTGCCCCCGGACCCCGTAATGTGTGGGGGCTTCGCACTAATGTACATGGTTTCATCATTTGCGCCCAAAGGTCAAATGTGATTCTCATGTTGCGCTCTTTTCTCTTTTGCATAATTAACACTTAGTATATTAATTCTGCCCAAAGGTGATTTAATATGTTTTGTGTAGCAAAGGGATTCTTTTCATGCCTAAAATACACGATTCTTAATTTTGTGCCCAAAGGTCAAAAGATAAGCGTTGTATTGCATGACCTAATGCTCATGTTTGCTTAGATCTTAGTTACTTCTGCCCAAAGGTGATGTAACATCTAAGTAGAGCCTTACTTTAGCTTATTGTTTTGGTGTTTACAATAGGCTTACTTATCACTAGCTTCATTACTATAATGGTCATAGTCTTATTACTCTAAGGAACAGTACTAATAGGCCTACTTATTTTAGTCATTACTTTAGTTCCATTACTCTAGAGACATTACTTAGGCTGCCTTAGATAACCTATCATCTCTCTATTACTATTGGGCCTACTTATTCTAGGCATTACTTTAGAAGAGATTACTTAGGCTGCCTTATATAACTTATCATCTCTCTATTATTATTGAGCCTACTTACTTTAGGCATTACTTTAGGAGAGATTACTTTGTCTGCATAACACGGCTGATAATGTCACTATTACTATTGGGCCTACTTATTTTAGGCATTACTATAATAATCTTCTATCGCTTATGCCCTAAATGTACATCCTTCTTATTTCCACAGTAGTACCTAACCTTGGCCTTATGACGCTCAATGGTACGAACTATGCTTCATGGAAAAGTCACTTAGATCTGACTTTGGGAATGTATGACCTTGACTACGCTATTCGTCATGATGAACCCGCTGCCCTTACTGCTGAATCCACTGCTGATCAGAAGGCGAACTTTGAAAAGTGGGAGAAGTCGAATCGCCTGTCGCTAATGTTAGTCAAGAATTCCATTGATCTGACTATTAGAGGAGCTATCCCTGACTCTGAAAAAGTCAAGGATTACCTCAAATCTGTTGAGGACCACTTCAAGGGATCGTCTAAAGCACATGCAAGTGCCTTGATGTTGCAGATGCTTACATTGAAGTATGAAGGAACTAGCGGTGTCCGTGAGCATATTATGAAGATGACGGACATGGCCAATAAGCTTAAGACTCTAGAGATGGAAGTCTCCGATAACTTTCTAGTGCACTTCATCATGACCTCCCTGCCTGCTCGTTTTGACACCTTCAAGGTTAACTACAATGCTTTGAAGGATAAATGGTCAATGAGTGAACTTATTGGGCACTGTGTTAATGAGGAGGAGCGTCTTAAGCTGGCTCAACCTGAAGCTGTTCACCTGACCACCACCGCTAACTCCAAGAAGAGGAAGGGAAACAACGGTAAACAAACTGCGAACAAAGTCCAAAAGACTAATCATGGTGCAGTTGCCTCTGGCTCTAATTCCTCGACTGGCAAACTTAAATGCAACTTCTGTCGTGACAAAGGACACCGTCAGAAGGATTGCCCTAAGTTCAAGGAGTGGCTAGCTAAGAAAGGTAACGTACTTTATGTAATATTTGATTCCTTTACTACTGAGGTACCTGTTAATACATGGTGGGGTGACTCTGGTTCTATGGTTCATGTAACCAACTCATTACAGGGGTTCCTTACAATCCAGAAGCTACCAAAGGGCCAAAGAAAGCTTAGAGTTGGAAGTGGTGATCTCTTAAATGTCGAAGCCATTGGAACTTATGTCTTACATATGAGCACCGAAAAAGGCATTAGACTAATAGATACCTTATTTGTACCGAGAATTACTCGGAACCTTGTATCTATTTCTAGACTAGACCTTGAAGGTTATGTAACGATTCATGGTTTCGGCAAGATTGCCATAACTCGTAATAATGAATTGCTTGGTCGTGGTTTCTTGGATGGATTGCTGTATAAGTTAGAACTAGATCATAATTTCTCACATTCTTTGTTATCTCTTAATGTTGATGATATAACTAAAACAAAGACAAAATCACCTAAACGAGAGAATTCCTCCATGTTGTGGCATAAACGTCTTGGCCACATCTCACGAAATCGCATGACACGACTCGTAAAGGATGGAATCTTACCCTCTCTTGATTTTAGTGATTTTGAAACATGTATACAGTGCCTCAAAGGGAAGATGGCTAAAGGGAATAAGAAAGGAGCCACAAGAAGTTCCAACTTGTTGGAAATAATTCATACTGACATAAGTGGCCCCTATCCCGCATCCATCACGGGACATACATCATTTATTACATTCATTGACGATTATTCTCGTTACATGCACCTGTATTTGATCAAAGAAAAATCTGAATCCTTACAAACTTTTGCTGATTTTAAAACTTTGGTTGAAAACCAACTTAATCGTAAAATAAAAGTTGTGAGATCAGATAGAGGAGGTGAGTATTATGGTAGACATACTGACATTGGTCAAGCTCCTGGTCCTTTCCATAATTTTGTAAGGAACATGGCATTATTAACCAATACACCATGCCTGGTTCTCCTCAACAAAATGGTGTTGCTGAAAGGAGAAACCGAACCTTAATGGACATGGTGAGAAGTATGCTTGCCAACACTAACCTACCTACCTTTCTTTGGACTGAGGCCTTAAAAACAGCCGTTCATATACTCAATAGGGTTCCATCAAAATCTGTCCCTAAAACTCCTCATGAGATCTGGACAGGTAAGAAACCGAGTCTAAATATATGAAAGTATGGGGCTGCCCTGCCGAAGCAAAAGTCTATAACCCTAACTTAAAGAAACTGGATCCTAAAACGATTTCATGTTCCTTTATCGGTTATCCTGATAACTCAAAAGGTTATCGGTTTTACTGTCCTTCCCATACTACTACCATCGTTGACACGCAGCATGCGACGTTTCTCGAGAACTCAGAGATCAGTGGGAGCACAACAAATCCTAACTTCGATTTGCATGAAGTACAAGAAGCAGGGGGGAACCACTCGTCGATTTCTCCGATAATTCCTCTTGTACACGATGCTGCTCCTGATGTCACTGATCCAAATCCTCCTAATCAAAACCATGAAGAACCTCAAAACCAAGAAGCACCTCATGTTGCCGAGCCTCAAGTTGCCGAGCCTCACGTTGCTCAACCCCAAAATCAACTCAGGAGATCATCGAGGGAACGCAGGGCCACTAATTTTGATGATTTCATAACTTATCTGACTGAAGTTGAGGACATTGGAAAGCTTGTTGATCCCACCTCTTATCGAGAAGCCATTAATAGTGATCAGGCCACTCAATGGAATGAGGCTATGATTGAGGAGCTAAATTCCATGCAGCATAATGACGTTTGGGAATTGGTTGAACTTCCTGAAGGATCCACAACTGTCGGTTGTAAATGGGTCTTCAAAACCAAATTAGACCCAAAAGGAAACGTCGAACGCTATAAGGCCAGATTGGTTGCGAAGGGCTATACTCAAAAGGCTGGAATTGATTATCAAGAGACCTTTTCTCTCTGTCTCTCGTAAAGATTCCCTAAGGATTGTTATGGCACTTGTAGCTCACTTTGATCTTGAGTTACATCAGATGGATGTCAAAACTGCTTTCTTAAATGGAGACTTGCATGAAGATGTATACATGCGGCAACCTGAAGGATTCATTCCTAAAGGTAAAGAGCACATGGTCTGCAAGTTGAAGAAGTCCATATATGGGTTGAAGCAAGCCTCACGGCAATGGTACCTTAAGTTTGATGAAGTCATGAAAGAACAAGACTTCTTAAAGAATCAAGTGGATCAATGCACCTATCTCAAGATCAGTGGGAGTAACTTTATAATCCTTGTTTTGTATGTGGATGACATTCTGCTTGCAAGTAACAACTTGGATATGCTGCATGAGTCGAAGCGAATGTTTTCGCAGAATTTTGACATGAAAGATCTCGGTGATGCCTCTTATGTCATAGGTATCGAAATACACCGGGATAGGCGTAATGGTGTTCTGGGTCTTTCTCAAAGGGCCTACATTGACCGCATCTTAGAACGCTATAAAATGCAATCATGTGCACCCACTGTAGCTCCAGTAGTTAAAGGAGACGTGTTTGGTACTTTCCAAAGTCCAAGCACTGAAGTTGAGAAGGAGCAAATGAGGATGATACCTTACTCGTCTGTAGTTGGGAGCATTATGTACGCTCAGGTCTGTACTCGACCAGATATCGCTTATATCGCCGGTATGCTTGGGCGTTACTTATCTAACCCAGGATTAGCACACTGGAAAGCGGCTAAAAAGGTTCTACGATATCTGCAAGGGACCAAAGACTACAAACTAACGTATAGAAGAAGTGACAATCTAGAAGTAGTAGGTTACTCTGATTTCGACTTTGCTAAAAGCAAGGAAGATAAGAAATCTACTTCTGGGTATATTTTTATGTTAGCTGGCGGACCTATCTCTTGGCGGAGTCATAAGCAGAAACTGACTGCAACGTCCACCATGATGGCTGAATATATTGCTGTTTACAATGCCACTTGTCATGGGATGTTGATAAGGAACCTGGTCGGTGGACTCAAAATCGTCAACTCTATTTCTAGACCATTGAAGCTTTACTGTGATAATTCAGCTGCCGTAACTTTCTCGAACAGTAACAGTTCGACGGCGCTGGTCTGTATCTCGATACAAAGTATCTGTTTGTACGCGAACGAGTTGAGGAAAATGTTCTTTGTATTGAGTACATAAGTACAAATGATATGCTAGCGGATCCAATGACCAAAGGTCTTCCTCCTAATGTCTTCGTAGGACACGTGTCGAAGATGGGGCTTACTAAGGACTTAATTTAATAGCATATTGTACTTTTACTGGTCATTATTATTATTATTATGTTAATGAAAATTTTCCTCCTTATTCAGATTTTGTTTGTCTATTAGTTACACTTTGAGCTCATAATAGTGTAAAGACGTTATATAACAAAATTTGTCTTAGTCAATTGATCATTGCTTATTAGTTTTAAATTTGAGTCATAGTTTGACTAGTGGGGGTCCTGAGTTGATGTTCTTCTACGACTGTACTTATTGGCTATGATTTCGGTTTAAAACAAAAATGAGTATTATCCCGGCCGGACTTATTAAATGCTCATAGATAAATGATCGCTTGGTCAAGTGGGAGAATGTTGGAACCACGTTAGTGTGACCGTCACTGATCATTTATCCTTCCTGATATGATAATTGACGATAACTGAAATCCCTATGTCTAGTAATATTCGATGGACGTATTTACTCTTAAAGACGTATTATAGGGTTTCCCATTAGGTGATTGGACTTAAGAGGACTAATGAGGCACGAATTAAACACCAGAGGGACTAAATGTGAAAATACTCTCCTTATATAAATAGAGAGTAATTAACCTAATTTCAAGGTTAATCAACACATAATCACAGCCTCCCTCATATCAAATTCGTTCTCCTTCCTCTGTTGAATTCATCAAAACCGAATTCATCATTCCATCCTTATTCAATCATCTTATTTTGGGAACCCGAATCAATGGCATCAATGTTTAATGCCCTCACAGGTTCCTCAGGATCAACCGGTACGTGTTTATTACGAATTGAATCATGTTATATTCCAACAGCTCAAACCAAAATGTCAGCCTTTGTAATGTTGGTTTTCTCCTAAAAACATCAAATCTCCTTTTCTATTTTCTTGAATATATACTAGAGAGGGTACCCGCACAACGCGGCGGTAGTGACGGTAGCCGATGATGGCGGCGGCGGCAGTGGCTATAACTGGTGGTGTCCGCGGCGGCGGTGACGGTGGGAGTGTGGTTATTAACGTAAAAGTAATTGATTAAGGGTATTATAGATACATAAGGTTGAAAGTGTATGCTGTAAATAATTTAATTAAGGGTATTCTAGGTATATTAAGTGAAGATGATTAAATTATTGAATAAGGAATATGTGTATCTTAGGTATACTGGATTATTATTGAGAAAGATAACAGGTAATTTGTTTTATAAAAAAATATAGATATTATATCCTACGGTATGATCTAAAGGAACACCAGCCACGGTGTAGACCTGTTTATAAAAGTATGAAAATATAAAGATTCAAAAAGTTACAAAATTCAGAAAGATGGTGTAATTAATCTCATCAGTGTTAACAGTACACATAGATTTTAGCCAATTGCATATATTTGTGCCTTGTTTTACTTAGTATCATCAAAAGTTACGTTTATCGGCCATACAATACAAAAATCCAAACAAATACATGATTCTTTCAAGAAGAAGGTTCTGGTTTCAAGTCTCTTGTTCTTGGATGGCAGTGCTTTTTTTTATTCTTGGGATCAAGAAGATCTACATGGAATTATTGTTTAGTGCATATACTTTAACTCACGAGGGGTGCAAACTCCATATATTTTGTTGTAATGTTGGTTTAAAGTTAAACATATGTGATTAAATTAAAGTATTGGAGGCCACTTTCAGTTCAATCTCCCATATACGTCAAAAAGATGAATATTTTGATAAGAAATATTTAAATCTTGCGGCAACAATCAAATTAAGGTACGTCAAGAAAAAAACGTCTTTTCTTTTGCATTTAAACTCATATTCATTGTTTGTATTTTGTTTTCTCATATAAGGAATTTCAAATGTAACCAATATATGTTGTTTAGCTTTGCATATATACAAATATAAATCGGGGGTTTCAGTCTCACAATGCATATATGTTAAATTATAATACGATACACCTTTGATATACACTCACAGAAACTCACACAAAGTGATTTAGAGAACAAATCTCTTATATGAATGAAACACTCAATTTTCTGATAGATAAAAATACGAATACAGAAGTGAATAAATAAGCAAAACTAAGCTGAAAACCAGGGCCACTACTGCCACTATCCCAACGTCCTACTTTCTAAAGACTCGGTAAACAAAGACTAAGTAAGTAACAAACTCTAACGTGCAAAACATGAGAAGATAAACTTAATCTAATAAAAAGATAAATATAACTAAAATAGGTAGATGCACACACGTGCAAATCTTGAATCCAGCTGGCAAAAGTGAAGTTGCAACTTTTAACAATATATATATTTGCAACAAATATAGTGAAATAAACGAAAGCTTGTGATTATAATTTTGAGTATGGACATATATAAAGTTAAAGATAGAAGTATAGAGAAATGAGATTGGACACCATTTACTTTGGTTGTGTGTTTTGAACGACAAGAAAGTCTTTTGTTTGCTTTTTAATATATCTAAAGTAAAATAAAATGATTTATATATTTTCAGGGAAAAAGAAGCTTATTTGGACCATTGAAGAAAGTTAGAGTTGATATATGGTTGTCTGTCGTACTATTATGTCTTTTTGTCCATGATATGAAATGCTGGCCCAAAGGACTAGCCATTGGTTCACATTTTTGGCCATTTGCAAACCATGTACGTTTTTGATATTTTAATTTTACAAATTAATAAAAAATTAACGTACGTGGTGCATCTTGAAAATGAAATGATCTCATCTTCAACGATAAAATACTTTTGTGCCACGGAGTAAAATTGTAATTTCTTAGCGTTAAAAATATTTTTTTCTCAAAATAGACCAACCGAGTTTGACACAAGTCTATATTCACACAATAACACACATGCACAGACTACCCGACAATACTTGAAACGAGTGGTGATGGGAAGTTTGAGCCACTTGGAATAATTGAATTAAATTTGGTTTTATAGTTTGTCTCGAACTCAATTATTTTTGATTTTTTTCGATATATTAAATTAAATTAAATAATTTATATTTCTTGAAATCTTCCATTTTTTCAAGAAATTGTGCTGATTTCCACCGTATTCAAAGTCCAAAATGTAGGATTCTGACCATCTTTTGACTCCAACTTGTTTCATTAACTTCGTAAAGGCCCGGTAGAAACAAACCTTTGATCATTTTTTTTTCGGGGCGCGTAACACCACCGGGGCAAAAAGGGTACCCCACCAAAGACTATTAGCGGCGACGTCGCCGCTAATAGTGGGGGCCCCACTGACACAAAGCCAGGGTCAACGATTGGTTTTCCATTGATTTTCGCGCGTGGACCCCACACTATTAGCGGCGACGTCGCCGCTAATAGTGAACAAAAATTCCTTTAAAAACGCGGCTCCCTTCCAGACGATCATAAACTGAAAAACGCTCCTCCGGTAAAAAAATTAAAAAATCAATCCGGCCATCTACCGTTTTGTGTATATATTCCGTCCATCAATCCCCTCACCCTCTCTATCAAGAATCCGGCCACCCCCCCTTTTGTTGGTGAAGAAAATCCTGTCCGGTTCAATTTCAGGCGAAAATCCGGCGACATTTCAGGCGAAAATCCGGCCATCCCACTTTTCAGACGAAGTATTAGCGGCGACTAGCATTAGCGGCGACATTTCCGACGTTTTCTTTGTATGTTTACTCTGACTCAGTTATTTTTGTATTGTTGTTATTAATTTTAATATATGTTATTATTAGTTATAAAAATGTTATATTTAGAAATTTTACGTTTGTTAGTTTGATTTAAAGAAATTTGTAGGATATTAATTTTAATATATGTTATTATGGACCTATACATATCCGATCCATTTTGCAAAATGAATAATCCTATGAATAACTCTAGATTTGCAAGTTGTCTAACCAGTGAGCAGAAGGGGTATATATTTTTTCTTCCTAGCATTTGAAGTTAAGACATCTAGATAATTCCATCCTTATCGATCAGAATTTTACCACTAAGCACTAACCTTGTGGTTCCTATTACATCTTTTTGTTCATGCATCGAAATAAAAAGGTTCGTGCAAGCAATAAAACAAGAGGTTAAAATCTTGCAAAAAGAATACTTATATATGTACTTGAAAACCAGATTAGGATGTAAGCATTTAAATACAAATTGATTTAAAGAAATTTGTAGGATATTAATTTTAATATATGTTATTATTAGTTATAAAAATATGTTATTAATTTAATATATGTATTGTTGTTATTATTAGTTATAAATATATGTATTGTTGTTATTAATTTAATAACAATGTTATTAATTTTAATATATGTTATTATTAGTTATAAAAATATTATATTTAGAAATTTAGAAATTATATGATTGTTAGAAATTTTATGTTTATTGTTAATATGATTGTTAGTATTATGTTAGAAAACACTTGTTAGTATGATTGTAATTGTTAATCTAGTTGTTATTAGGTTAATATGATTGCAAGTATTATTGTTAGAAAAATGTGCTCATTTTAGGTATAATAAGTTGGAAAAAAGATTTGTGTCAAAAATATGCATATATTTCATTTGCGCCTTTTTTAACCTTGATAATTGTTTTTAATGATTTATAAGTTGTATATAACTTATGTAGGTTAAAATGGCTGCTGTTCATGGCGGAGATGGTGGCAATGACCCTCCAAATTGGGGGTGGAATCCCCAATGGGGCTGCAAGCGTAGCGGGGGTAAGTATATATAAATGTATGTAATATATATATATATATATATTTATGTATATATATTTATTCTTTAATTTTGCTTTGCAGGGAATAGCTCAGGGAGAGCTGCCGCTGCTAACAAGGAACTGGAGCGGGAGTTTCAGAAGTCTGGACGACGTATAACTCTTAGACTTGATACCGCTGAAAGCAGGTGGCAGACTATCGGTGACACCTCCAAATGGTACAAGAGCTATTTGGGGACATATGTCGCTACCGTCCCGCATACTTACGACTCGTGGGATCAGGTGCCCCCACACATCAGGGATGGACTTATTCCCTGGCTCCAGGTTTAAAACATTTTATTTTACAAATGTTTTAGCGACAGGGGTGGGTTAGATAGACTCGGCCAATTCGAAGGTGTTCCGCCGCATGGAATGCCTCAAGATGTCTGGAGGGATCTACTGCATTACTGGACCAGGGAGCACCGGATGCTTGTTGCCCAAAGAAACGCGACTAACAGGCATGGACAAGATAATCTTGTCAGTACTCACGGTCGCCAGTCATACGCTCAGCGTGAATATGAATACGCTGTAAGTTATTAATTTTACGTTTTATATCCACAAGTGTTTCGCTTGCGGCATAACAACCTTCAATGCTCTCATCAGGGCCAGCTCCCTGTCAGTTAAAACCACACGAACGGTAAAGCCTTCAACAAGGGTGGACTTCAGACATTGTAACACCCATTTATAATTCGCCTCTTGCTCGTTTACGATAAAAGCATATGCTAAACTGAAGGTCCGGCCCGTTGAAGTGACGCCGACAATCTCAACAAGCGGCATGTTGTACACGTTGGTTTTGTACGTGGAGTCTATTTCAATAACCCAGGGAAATGCGCGCCATAGGGTCATTGATGTTGGATGCATGAAAAAGAGATTCTCCAACCGTCCATTTTTACTATTTGTAGTAAACTGATAAAAGTAATTTTTCTCTTGCATCAGTGAGAACATAACCTGCGACAGGTGAACAAGATATAGTAAATATGTCACTTCCAACAACGGAGTACGTAATCACTAATATGATGTTTGTACCTGCATTGGAGTATGTCCTGCATGGCCCGCCCTCCGTCTCGATTTCAGAAAGTTGGTAATGTCTCCTCTTCGAGTCAGGTTTCCTGGAAATTCATTTTTCAGGTTAACCAGGATCTGGCGTGGGAACATACCGCGATCAGATAGGTTTCCCACATATTGCTTTTCTTCTTCCGTCATCCGTCTCGCGTATGCATTCCCCTGCAGATCGGTAGCTGGATCATGATTGTGTTTCCAGTCCTTGACAGTTACCCTCCAACCACCATCATACCCGGGGCGGCCTTCCAAAGTAAAGGGACACCCTATCTTGTTGGACCGTTTGGGTGGCCCAGTTAACCTTTTATCGTGTGGTCCACCGTGGTGACATATTAGTGTCACCTTATTGACCACCTTTATCGAATTTTTGTTCGACCGCCGTGTGACTAAAACATAACCCAACTCCAGTGCTGTTCTTTTGGCCCACTCCGTCAATTCTTCGACGGAAGCGAACACCTCCTCGGTTTCTAAGTCTCCAGGTTCGCAGTCAAATTGACCGTCTGCATCAGGTGACTCAAACTCATCATCGGGCACTTCAATACGTACGTTTTCTGGGTCTGCCCAAATATCCTCAAAACTATCCATCTTAAACAATTCAAGTAAACAAGTAAACATCTAGTTCATTAACTATTGATGATATCCATACTATATATATATCTATATTCATAATATATTTATATATGTATCGTCCGAAATATACCTGTGCGAGCAGCTTTGAAAACGATAGTGCGAAACAAAAATATACGCATTTTGAAAAGGAAACTGCGATAGAATATATATACCAAATTATATGATCGTGGTAAACCTCCAAAATTCGCCGAGGTGCCACGTGTTGCCACGTCTCAACTATTAGCGGCGACGTCGCCGCTAATAGTTGCGACGTGGCAACTGGACCAGGCGTGACAGTCATGGTGTCAACGCCTGTTCCCGACATGCCAGTGGCACGTATTAGCGGCGACGCCGCTAATAGTTGCGACGTGGCACGTCGGGAACACGCTTGGCAGTCATGGATCGAAAGTTTGTCGGGGCCCACCATTAGCGGCGACGTCGCCGCTAATGCCCTGGTGGGGTTGCCCTGTTCCTGGTGGGGATACCCTGTGCCTTTTTTTTTCTTTCTAAAGTACAACTACAAATTATAACAAAAATGAAAAAAGTTTATTCTGAAATAAGCAAGATGCATGGAAAACAATATTTTCAGAAACATATGCTCGTATAGTCGTATCCATTAATTAATTTATCTAGCATACATTTTCGTGTTTCTATCTCTTTACTACTCAAAACTTACGAACCCAACAAAATTTACTATTTTATCCGACTCAAAGTAGATACCAATAAACAATTGACGCACGATTTTATATAAGTCACGTTCGACCAATAGGATATTGTCTTTTTTCTTAACAATGTTTTGATTGATTAAAACTTTACAATAAATATTTTGATACAAACAATAATTATTACATGATGGAATGGTAATTTCAAGCTAAAAGGCGCCTAAGCAGCCTTTAAAAACTTAATCTTTATTTATCTTCCATTGTTTTCTCCCCAAACTCTAGGTTAAATAAAATAGAAGCTTAATTATGTTAGAGAATTTTCTATTAGAATTAGTACCAAAGACTTAAAAATTAGCATTAATAAACTA
>CM067170.1:154169879-154173332 GCA_034093135.1 Erigeron breviscapus | reverse complement strand
ATCACACACACCAAAGGCGACTAAGTTCGTTTCTAAGCTATAGAAAACGAAGATAGATCACATAAGGCTGATTATATTGAGATAATTAGCAATATATACGATAACTAATCAAACTAGTTATCTCGTGAGGATTCCGCACTCACGACATAACAATAGACGATCTCGAGAGCGATCAGTGGCTATCGAGGGACTCACACAATCCAACCCCAAAGCTGACCCAACCGAATCCCAAGCTGACCCAACCGAACCCCAAACTGACCCAACCCAACCCCAAGTAACCCAACCCCAAGCTGACCCAACCCCAAGTTGACTCAACCGAACCCCAAGCTGATTCAACCCAACCCCAAGCTGACCCAACCGAACCCCAACTGACCCAACCCAACCCCAAGCTGACCCAACCCAACCCAAGCTGACCCAACCCAACCCCAAGCTGACCCAACCCCAAGCTGACCCAACCCCAAGCTGACCCAACCCAACCCCAAGCTGACCCAACCCAACCCCAAGCTGACCCAACCCCAAGCTGACCCAACCCAACCCCAAGCTGACCCAACCCAACCCCAAGCTGACCCAACCCAACCCCAAGCTGACCCAACCCAACCCCAAGCTGACCCAACCCAACCCCAAGCTGACCCAACCCAACCCCAAGCTGACCCAACCCCAACTGACCCAACCCAACCCCAAGCTGACCCAACCCAACCCAAGCTGACCCAACCCAACCCCAAGCTGACCCAACCCCAAGCTGACCCAACCCAACCCCAAGCTGACCCAACCCAAACCCAAGCTGACCCAACCGAACCCCAAGCTGACCCAACCCAACCCCAAGCTGACCCAACCCAACCCCAAGCTGACCCAACCCAACCCCAAGCTGACCCAACCCAACCCCAAGCTGACCCAACCCCAACTGACCCAACCCAACCCCAAGCTGACCCAACCCAACCCAAGCTGACCCAACCCAACCCCAAGCTGACCCAACCGAACCCCAAGCTGACCCAACCCAACCCCAAGCTGACCCAACCCAACCCCAAGCTGACCCAACCCAACCCCAAGCTGACCCAACCCAACCCCAAGCTGACCCAACCCAACCCCAAGCTGACCCAACCCAACCCCAAGCTGACCCAACCCAACCCCAAGCTGACCCAACCCCAAGCTGACCCAACCCAACCCCAAGCTGACCCAACCCAACCCCAAGCTGACCCAACCCAACCCCAAGCTGACCCAACCCAACCCCAAGCTGACCCAACCCAACCCCAAGCTGACCCAACCCAACCCCAAGCTGACCCAACCAACCCCAAGCTGATCCAACCCAACCCCAAGCTGACCCAACCGAACCCCAACTGACCCAATCGAACCCCAAGCTGACCCAACCCAACCCCAAGCTGACCCAACCCAACCCCAAGCTGACCCAACCCAACCCCAAGCTGACCCAACCCAACCCCAAGCTAACTCAACCCAACCCCAACTGATCCAACCCAACCCCAAGCTGACCCAACCGAACCCCAACTGACCCAATCGAACCCCAAGCTGACCCAACCCAACCCCAAGCTGACCCAACCCAACCCCAAGCTGACCCAACCCAACCCCAAGCTGACCCAACCCAACCCCAAGCTGACCCAACCCAACCCCAAGCTGACCCAACCCAACCCCAAGCTAACTCAACCCAACCCCAACTGATCCAACCCAACCCCAAGCTGACCCAACCGAACCCCAACTGACCCAACCCAACCCCAAGCTGACCCAACCCAACCCAAGCTGACCCAACCCAACCCCAAGCTGACCCAACCGAACCCCAAGCTGACCCAACCCAACCCCAAGCTGACCCAACCCAACCCCAAGCTGACCCAACCCAACCCCAAGCTGACCCAACCCAACCCCAAGCTGACCCAACCCAACCCCAAGCTGACCCAACCCAACCCCAAGCTAACTCAACCGAACCCCAACTGACCCAATCGAACCCCAAGCTGACCCAACCCAACCCCAAGCTGACCCAACCCAACCCCAAGCTGACCCAACCCAACCCCAAGCTGACCCAACCCAACCCCAAGCTGACCCAACCCAACCCCAAGCTGACCCAACCCAACCCCAAGCTAACTCAACCCAACCCCAACTGATCCAACCCAACCCCAAGCTGACCCAACCGAACCCCAACTGACCCAACCCAACCCCAAGCTGACCCAACCC
Organism: Erigeron breviscapus; assembly: GCA_034093135.1. Classification (NCBI taxonomy): domain Eukaryota; kingdom Viridiplantae; phylum Streptophyta; class Magnoliopsida; order Asterales; family Asteraceae; genus Erigeron; species Erigeron breviscapus. The sequence continues at coordinate 154,171,154 of CM067170.1, read as the reverse complement.
AACCCCAAGCTGACCCAACCCAACCCCAAGCTGACCCAACCCAACCCCAAGCTGACCCAACCCAACCCCAAGCTGACCCAACCCAACCCCAAGCTGACCCAACCCAACCCCAAGCTAACTCAACCCAACCCCAAGCTGACCCAACCCTAACTGACCCAACCCAACCCCAAGCTGACCCAACCCAACCCCAAGCTGACCCAACCCAACCCCAAGCTGACCCAACCCAACCCCAAGCTGACCCAACCCAACCCCAAGCTAACTCAACCCAACTGACCCAATCGAACCCCAAGCTGACCCAACCCAACCCCAAGCTGACCCAACCCAACCCCAAGCTGACCCAACCCAACCCCAAGCTGACTCAACCAACCCCAACTGACCCAACCGAACCCCAAGCTGACCCAACCCAACCCCAAGCTGACCCAACCCAACCCCAAGCTGACCAATAATCTAACAACTTAATGTATTCAGACAAATTTCATGTTTTTTTTTTATTTAATAAACAAAAATAACCATCAGTTACCTATTTTTCACTTAATGCATACAGACATTATTTATACATTCAGTTACTTAATACATTCAACACTTAATGAGTAAAAAAAAAACGATAAAAAAAATAAAAAAAAAAAAAAAAAAAAAAAAAAAAAAAAAAAAAAAAAAAAAAAAAAAAAAAAAAAAAAACCAAAAAAAAAAAAAAAAAAAACAAAAAAAAAAAAAAAAAAAAAAAAAAAAAAAAAAAAAAAAAAAAAAAAAAAAAAAAAAAAAAAAAAAAAAAAAAAAAAAAAAAAAAAAAAAAAAAAAAAAAAAAAAAAAAAAAAAAAAAAAAAAAAAAAAAAAAAAAAAAAAAAAAAAAAAAAAAAAAAAAAAAAAAAAAAAAAAAAAAAAAAAAAAAGAAAAGATTAAATGACTTTATAGATGGTAAAACAAGCCACAATTACGTTGTATTGCTTTCTTTTTATTTTTATTTCATTTGCTTTAGCCTTTAGTCATATACTCTGATACTCATACAGTCATACGCCCTCATAACTTTCGTCAAAAGTTGGGCCAATGCTATTCTTTTTTCTCGGGCCCAACAGACCCACATCCAGCCAATCCATCGGACGTTGTTAAATGATCATGTTAGGTAACCCCTTACTATCATTTATGATTTATTCGTCACTTAGTAAAATAATAGCGAAAGTATCAAATTATATATATACTAGTACTAATACCTGTGCGTGATGCACAGTTTGATTCATAAATATTTATATTAATTGATCTTAATTTCTTAAATCTAAA
>CM067170.1:154159879-154164879 GCA_034093135.1 Erigeron breviscapus | reverse complement strand
CAGAATTTTGATAAATTCTTTTGTGCAAATAATGATAATTCCAAAGTTAAACATAATGGTTGGATTTCTGATTCTGGAGCTAATCAACACATGACCTTTTGTTCTGGTAAAATTGAAAATGGCATTGATGTTTCTAATCTTAATCTTAGTGTTGGTCACCCTAATGGAACAGTTGCTAAAATTGTTATGATTGGTAATCTTAAATTAAATAATATGGTTACTCTGTTTGATGTTCTTGTTATACCTGAATACTGTGTGAATCTGTTAAGCATACACAAACTTGCTAAAGACAGTAAGAGGTTCATTGGTTTTGATGAAAATAAGTGTTACATTCAGGATTTGAAAACAAGAACCACTCTTTGGACTGGTAGTCAGAGAGGTGGTCTTTATATGGTTGATGATCATGCTACTTGTCAAGGTATGTCTAATAACTGTGTTTATACTTGTTATGTGTCTCAATCTCTTTGGCATAGTAGATTGGGTCATCCTGCTGATCAAGTTTTAACTGTTCTTAAAGATAAAATTAATATTGAAATTAATTCTGATACTTTACCTTGTGATATTTGTCATAAGGCAAAGCAGACCAGGGAACCTTTCCCTCTTAGTGATCATACCTCTGAAAATGTGGGTGACCTTGTTCACATGGATTTGTGGGGGCCTTATAAAGTTATGAGTAGGGAAGGATACAGATTTTTTCTTACTATTGTTGATGATTTTTCAAGAGCAGTTTGGACTTATCTTATAAAATCAAAAGATGAAGTTTTTTATAATATTAAAGAGTATGCTTTACTCTTGGAAAATCAGTTTGATAAAAGGATAAAGGTTATAAGAACTGATAATGGTTCTGAGTTTGTAAATTCAAATATGAAACAGTTTTGCAGTGACAAAGGTATTTTACATCAAACCACTATTGCTTACTGATGTGTAAAATCGAGTTTAAAAATTAAAACAAAAAATACCCTAAAACTGACTACTACACACTCTCGGGCAGTGGACCCGTTCGTACATAGTATAGCTAAAAGGTAAGTCCAAATAAAGACACATATAAATCACCAATCAATTCAAGATAAATAATAAGAAAGAAATACGCTAAGATCCCGATATAACGTTAAATGAAATCAACATTGAATTAATGAAATTGTGCAATCTTTACATAATGTCTCACTCCATCAAGATGGATGATAAAGTGATTAGCCACTCATATTAAAATAAGAATAACAATCAAAATAAGAGAAATTCATTGTTACCTAATGATAATAATTGAAAGCTACGAACGAAAACGATCGAATCGTGTTTGAAAACCTAGAAATTGATTAAGATCTGAAAATATCTCCAATTAGGGTTCCAGGTTCGGCTGCCAAAAGAGAAGAGAGATTTTTTGCATATTTTTCAAGCTATTTATATCGATCCCCAAAGGCTGCCAGATTCGCGTACAGTTGCGGCGCAACTTAGTGTTGCGGCGCAACTTCAGTTGACTTTGCCCTTTGACTTGACTTTCGTTGACCTTGACTGGCTTGAACTTGATCCCATTGCGGCGCAACTGAAGAATGTTGTGGCACAACTTATCTCTCTGCTTCTGGGTTGCGGCGCAACTCGCCTTTGACTTGCGTTGACCATTGACTTATGTTGACTCGTGGCTGGCCTGGAAGGAGGGGAGTTGCGGCGCAACTTATTTGCGGCACAACTTATTCTTCTGGAAATGGGTTGCGGCGCAATGAGAGTTGCTACGCAATTAACCTTTTTCTACATTGACTTTAGTTGACTTCTTGCAATCTTCACCCAAATGCTTCCGAAATCTTCCGTTAGCACTTGATTCTCCTTTACAATGTCGTTTTCTCCAGATTTGCGCTTAAATACCTGTCAGTAACCTGAAACACTAACAAATACCATAAACGCACCAAATGTATACAAAAACGACTCATAAACCATGCAGAATCAACTAAATACGTTGTGGGAAATGGGTATAAAATACGACATATCAAATCCCCCACACTTAAGCTTTGCTTGTCCTCAAGCAATTCCAAACTTCAAAACTCAATTACCTTGGCACAAATGGAATAACATTACCGTAATCAAAAAGAAGCTAAACCATCATTAAAAATGAAACGAGATGGTTAGGAAGTTTTAATCTTAAATGAAAACTGGAATGTTTGACAATACTTGACTGATATACAAGCCTAAATAACACGACTAAGCACAAAAGAAACGAATAAGTGATATCTCGTCTATCCTACTCCAACTAACTTACTCTTAGGGTTGAATATTTGAATTATCACTCAATGCCTAGTCGTGATGCATAATCTTTTAACCATAGGCTTGTACTAGGTTCGTTCCTTCACCATCATGATGCAAGCACCACAACGTCTATCAAAAGAGGACTTAAAGGGTTTGAATGAACTTTAAGGCTAAACAAGGTATTTAAAAGGGTATGGAAATTTGGGTAACAAATGGTGTTAACAAAGAAATAACACAACATATAACAAAGTTTTACAAAATAGTCTAATCCATTAAATCCCATGTCACTAGTTGCCAACGGTCCAAAACCCGAGAAGTTGTCCAGACAATACCCTCAACAGAACGATTAAAAACCGACACCATTGTGGTGTATGACAATAAACAACTCAATCAACCAATTCTAACCATGTTGGCTTAAACAAACGTGCCAACCCAAGAATAACAACTTAAGATGATAGTATAAAAAATCCTTTCGTTGGTGTAATTAATGTACCAACTTACAAAAATGATTTGACCAAAAGTGAGAAATACCAACTGACAGCCCAAGCTCTTTTCTTTTTTTTCTATATTTTTTTTTTCCTGTTTTCAATTCTTTTATTCTCTTTTTTTTGTGAGCTACTTTTACTCTGACTAATTGGTATTCTCTTTACATAACATTTGAAACAGTGACAAATCATATACTCATATGCTGAAATGAACGATTCAGACTTTATCCAAACAAACATGATGAAATCAATCTATTCTCAGAAACCGAGAATATTCAACCCGACATAAAGGACAACCCCAAACCATCCACTAGCATAGGCAACCAATGACCCACCAGGACTTCGACTATCGGTATGGCTAGGAAAAGGTGTATATTACGGGTGGAGTTAATAACAAAGAACAGGCTAGTGACAACAAGTTTTCTATTGTTTCTTGCACTAAAAGTGAGTGCAAACTAAGGGTTTAACAGGAGATTCACTAACCAGTGTAGTTAGCTACTAAGCACATTAACACAACATGCACAAAACAATGATTTACGAAACAAGGGTGAATCAAACAAAGAACAAAGGTTTTATCCTAAATTTGCCTCTTCTGATAAATAACACGGAACGATCAACCAGGACAAGTTCTAGAATCAATGCAATCACCGGCACACTCATAGAAAATGAAATAAACCGGAAATGGAAAATCAACCTCAAACTTGCACATCATAGTTCAGAGCTCTAAAAGAGACCCTTACTCCTGGAGCCTGGAGGGGACGCGTGGGGCCTTGACAGGGTGGTGTTGGTGTGGCTTTGTGTGCTGTTGCTTGTGTGGAATGTGTGTGTTCTTTTGTGGTTCGTTTACTCGCGTTGTGTGGCTTGTTTTGTCTCCCTTTTTGATGTACCTCCTAGTAGCCCAAGTCCTTTTTCTCTTTTTTTTTTTTTTTTTTTTTTTTTTCTATATTTTTTTTTTTTTTTTTTCTATATTTTTTTTTTTTTTCTTTTTTTCTTTTTTTTTTTTTTTTTTTTTTTTTTTTTTTTTTTTTCTATATTTTTTTTTTTTTTTTTTCTATATTTTTTTTTTTTTTTTTTTTTTTTCTATATTTTTTTTTTTTTTTTTCTATATTTTTTTTTTTTTTTTTTTTTTTTCTATATTTTTTTTTTTTTTTCTATTTTTTTTTTTTTTTTTTTTTTTTTTTTTTTTTTTTTTTCTATATTTTTTTTTTTTTTTTTTCTATATTTTTTTTTTTTTTTTTCTATATTTTTTTTTTTTTTTTTTTTTTTTTTTTTTTTTTTTTTCTATATTTTTTTTTTTTTTTTTTTTTTTTTTTTTTTTTTTTTTTTTTTTTTTTTTTTTTTTTTTTTTTTTTTTTTTTTTTTTTTTTTTTTTTTTTTATTTTTTTTTTTTTTTTCTATATTTTTTTTTTTTTTTTTTTTTTCTATATTTTTTTTCTTTTTTTTTTTTTTTTTTTTTTTTTTTTTTTTTTTTTTTTTTTTTTTTTTTTTTTTTTTTTTTTTTTTTTTATTTTTTTTTTTTTTTTCTATATTTTTTTTTTTCTTTTTTTTTCTATATTTTTTTTTTTTTTCTTTTTTTTTTTTTTTCTATATTTTTTTTTTTTTTTTTTTTTTTTTCTATATTTTTTTTTTTTTCTAGCTATTTTTTTTTTTTTTTTTTTTGTAGCTACTTTTACTCTGACTAATGGAAAATCAACCTCAAACTTGCACATCATAGTTCAGAGCTCTAAAAGAGACCCTTACTGCTGGATAAATCCAAAAGCCTACGGAGGGACAAATTAACAAGGCTAACAATTCCAAAACCGTAACACCTATCATAACTAGCAATGAATCAATAATCTCACAATTTGGGTGTTTTGGTGCTTTGAGCGTGCTAGTCATATTATTAATCCAGAAGGGATTGCCTAATTAATCAGTCAAAACACATTCCACAAATTAAATTTTGTACCCAAGGTGTAGTCAAATTGCTTATTAAGTTCTATAATTAAGTGACAAAAGCAATTAACTACAAGGACAAGCATGCAAAAGTTCAAAATTCTCAAAAATACCCGACTTTTTCCTATTTACCCCCCCCCCCCCCCACACTTGAGTTGGACAATGCCCTCAATGTCCAAAGAACTAAGGCAACGAAGGGAAATAGGGGAAAGTAAACAAAAACAAAATCAAGAACAAGAAAAACTTGCCGGGTATGATGTATGTTACCCAAGAATAAAAAGAATTCGAACAGAAGATTTTGTGTTTCGCTGCTGTCACTCACGAACCCACTTTTCCCTTTTATTTTTG
>CM067170.1:154074879-154154879 GCA_034093135.1 Erigeron breviscapus | reverse complement strand
CTAACTTTAAGTGAGTTAAATGCATCAAGACAATCATTATCAAAATTGAATGGGACGTCTTTTTCTAACAACTTGGTCATTGGCCGGGTGATTTTCGAAAATTCTTTTATAAATCGACGGTAAAACCCGGCGTGACCCAAAAAGCTTCTAATGGATTTAACATTAGTCGGTGGAGGCAATTTAGCAATAACATCAATTTTCGCTTTATCAACCTCTAATCCCGCCCTTGAAACTTTGTGTCCCAAAACAATTCCTTCTTTCACCATAAAATGGCACTTTTCCCAATTCAAAACCAAGTGTGCCCTTTCACACCTTTCAAGCATTCTATCAAGACTTTCAAGACAATTTTCAAATGAACTACCGAAAACAGAAAAATCATCCATAAAAACCTCCATGGATGTTTCTATCATGTCCTGAAATATGGCAATCATACATCTTTGAAAAGTACCTGGAGCATTGCAAAGACCAAATGGCATCCTTCTATAGGCATAAGTGCCAAAAGGGCAAGTAAAAGTGGTCTTCTCTTGGTCCTTGGGGTCAATGGGTATTTGGAAGTACCCGGAGAACCCATCCAAAAAGCAGAAATACTCGTTACCGGCGAGCCGTTCGAGCATTTGATCAATAAAGGGCAAGGGAAAGTGGTCTTTGCGGGTAGCATCATTCAATATCCGATAATCAATACATACCCTCCACCCCGTGACGGTCCTAGTGGGAATCAATTCATTTTTATCATTCAAAATTACGGTCATCCCACCCTTCTTCGGTACGCAATGTACCGGACTCACCCATGGACTATCCGAGATGGGGAATATGATTCCCGCATCAAGTAACTTAATTATCTCCTTTTTGACCACATCTTTCATATTTGGATTTAATCTTCGTTGCCTTTGCACAACCGGTTTCACATTATCAACAAAATTTATGGTGTGTTTGCAAAATTCTGGACTTATACCCGGAATATCGGAAATTTTCCATGCAAAGGCCTTTTTATGGGCCTTTAGGATGGTCATAAGTCTAGATTTCTCATCCTCCATTAATGAGGATGAGATGACAACGGGTAAAAGAGATGTACCTTCCAAATATGCATACTCAAGGTGGTCCGGAAGTGGCTTGAGTTCCAAGTCGGTAGGAGGGTTCTCTAGCGAGGTGAGCACCCGTGTGCTATCACTAGTGGTGATCTCTTCAAAGGTCTCATCTTCCGGTGGAGTTTCATCAACACTTAATGCCATAATTTCCTGCATCATATCTCCAACCAATTCTTGCTCTTCTTCACTGCAAGCTAGCAATGCTTGACCTTCTTCCATATCCAAGAAATCCATGAGCTCTTTCTCTAAAACATCTTCTTCTTCAATCACATTCAACCTGAAACAAGTTTCATTACAAGAGTAAGGATGCTTAGTGCTCTATCCACATTAAAAACAACTCTATCATTGGTGAACCTACTAAACCTGTTACCACCATAACCAGAAGTGTTAGCATTAACAAAAGAAGAAGAAGGGTAAGAACTACCTGATGGCCGGTTTTGATAATCGGTATTTTGAAAGTACCTGGAGCATTGCAAAGACCAAATGGCATCCTTCTATAGGCATAAGTGCCAAAAGGGCAAGTAAAAGTGGTCTTCTCTTGGTCCTTGGGGTCAATGGGTATTTGGAAGTACCCGGAGAACCCATCCAAAAAGCAGAAATACTCGTTACCGGCGAGCCGTTCGAGCATTTGGAGGGGTGTACTTCTGTCCCGATCCTTGACTACTTTGCCCTTGGTTATTGGATTGAGGCTTTGGATTCTGTTGAGTGTTGCTCGGTAGAGTACCGGGCTGCCTATTCGAGTTTCCTAGCCTCTCGAGTCTTCCTTCTAAATCTTTGATGGTAGCTTGTTGATTCTTAGCTCCTTGATCCAACTTATGTCCATAGTCCATCCAAGCGAGTAGTCAAAGCGTCCAAAACATGAATCACCTTCTTTGACTCCTCTGCAACTTGTTCATTAGTTGCCTTTTGGGCACCAATGAACTCCTTCACTATGTCTCTTAATTTCGGATCCGAGCCTCTTTGATTGGTGAACCTACTAAACCTGTTACCACCATAATCAGAAGTGTTAGCATTAACAAAAGAAGAAGAAGGGTAAGAACTACCTGATGGCCGGTTTTGATAACTGGTATTTTGAAAGTACCTGGAGCATTGCAAAGACCAAATGGCATCCTTCTATAGGCATAAGTGCCAAAAGGGCAAGTAAAAGTGGTCTTCTCTTGGTCCTTGGGGTCAATGGGTATTTGGAAGTACCCGGAGAACCCATCCAAAAAGCAGAAATACTCGTTACCGGCGAGCCGTTCGAGCATTTGATCAATAAAGGGCAAGGGAAAGTGGTCTTTGCGGGTAGCATCATTCAATATCCGATAATCAATACATACCCTCCACCCCGTGACGGTCCTAGTGGGAATCAATTCATTTTTATCATTCAAAATTACGGTCATCCCACCCTTCTTCGGTACGCAATGTACCGGACTCACCCATGGACTATCCGAGATGGGGAATATGATTCCCGCATCAAGTAACTTAATTATCTCCTTTTTGACCACATCTTTCATATTTGGATTTAATCTTCGTTGCCTTTGCACAACCGGTTTCACATTATCAACAAAATTTATGGTGTGTTTGCAAAATTCTGGACTTATACCCGGAATATCGGAAATTTTCCATGCAAAGGCCTTTTTATGGGCCTTTAGGATGGTCATAAGTCTAGATTTCTCATCCTCCATTAATGAGGATGAGATGACAACGGGTAAAAGAAATGTACCTTCCAAATATGCATACTCAAGGTGGTCCGGAAGTGGCTTGAGTTCCAAGTCGGTAGGAGGGTTCTCTAGCGAGGTGAGCACCCGTGTGCTATCACTAGTGGTGATCTCTTCAAAGGTCTCATCTTCCGGTGGAGTTTCATCAACACTTAATGCCATAATTTCCTGCATCATATCTCCAACCAATTCTTGCTCTTCTTCACTGCAAGCTAGCAATGCTTGACCTTCTTCCATATCCAAGAAATCCATGAGCTCTTTCTCTAAAACATCTTCTTCTTCAATCACATTCAACCTGAAACAAGTTTCATTACAAGAGTAAGGATGCTTAGTGCTCTATCCACATTAAAAACAACTCTACTAAAGGAACAGTTATATTCACAGATTGAATAAGATCAACAAATTTCTTAAAATGTTCCTTCACTTTTTCTTTCCTCAACCGTTGAGAAAATGGAATCTTTGGTTGATACGGCTTCACCGTCGGTTTCTCAGCGGGTTTGGATGGAACGACCGGTATTGGCACGGCTTGGTTCGGTTCCATCTCAATTTCCTCATCAACCATCTCCTCTTCTTCATTTTCCTGCACAAGTGGAGAAGAATCATTAGGTAAAGGATTTGCAGAATCATAAGTCTTACCCGTCCTTGTAGTTATGGCATTCACTTGCTCATTTCGAGCATTTGGAGGGGTGTACTTCTGTCCCGATCCTTGACTACTTTGCCCTTGGTTATTGGATTGAGGCTTTGGATTCTGTTGAGTGTTGCTCGGTAGAGTACCGGGCTGCCTATTCGAGTTTCCTAGCCTCTCGAGTCTTCCTTCTAAATCTTTGATGGTAGCTTGTTGATTCTTAGCTCCTTGATCCAACTTATGTCCTAGTCCATCCAAGCGAGTAGTCAAAGCGTCCAAAACATGAATCACCTTCTTTGACTCCTCTGCAACTTGTTCATTAGTTGCCTTTTGGGCACCAATGAACTCCTTCACTATGTCTCTTAATTTCGGATCCGAGCCTCTTTGATTGGTGAACCTACTAAACCTGTTACCACCATAACCAGAAGTGTTAGCATTAACAAAAGAAGAAGAAGGGTAAGAACTACCTGATGGCCGGTTTTGATAACTGGTATTTTGGTTGAAGTTCCCTTGATTCTGAACATAGCTAAAATCTTTCACGGGTTTATCCGGGCAATCCTCTGAATAATGCAAGTCTCCACAATGCTCACACCCATCGGCCATAACCTTAACATCTCTCTCAAGGCTCTTGAATCTAGTATCTTGACTATCAAATCTCTCATTCATTTGCTTCGAGAGAGCCTTGACTTCGGTGATAAGCTTAGAGTCATCACTACTTTCCACCTTAGCCACGGTGGTTCTACTAGATCTCTTATCACGGTCTTCATCCCTTGTAGAATACTCTCTAGCCATATCCTCAAGTATCTTATATCCTTCATTTGGGGAAATGTTATTGAGACTTCCCCCAAATGCATATCTGAGCTCCCTTTTTGTTTTCCTATCCAAACCATCATAGAAAATCTCGAAGCTTTCTTCGGTGCCCATACTATGTCCGGGGCAATTTCTAAGCATTTCTTTGAACCTTTTCCATGCATCAACCACATCTTCACCGGGTTCTTGAGAAAAACCTCTGATTTTGTTTTCTAATTGTCTTTGAGTTCTAACCGAATAAAACTCATCAATAAAGCCTTCCCGAAGTTCGGCCCAAGTGGTAAATGAGTTTTCGGGTAACTCCTTAAACCATGAAGATGCATCTCCAATGAGAGTCATAGGAAATAGTTCCAACTTAACGGCTTCCGCTTGCCCTGTACCATACTGATACAACCTACATATCTTCTCAAACCTCTCAAGATGTGCATATGGGTCATTTCTTCTAATCCCATCAAACTTATCCTCTTCTACACTCTTGAGGTGATTTCCTTTCAAAGAGAAATCCACTGAAATATTCGGAGGGCGAATAGCTGTGCCCCGGTCCGCCGGTATATTCCTTCTTCTCTCCCCGTAAGGACGGGCATTAGGATCTACCGGTTGTTCATCACCCATTCTTCTACCCCTTTGTTGTTGGTTAAAATTAAGGTTGGTTCTAGGTATGACAATAGTACTCGGTTCAGGTGTTTGAATTTTCTCTTCTTCTTCTGAATCTGAATCTTCTCCACTCCCAAATACTTTACCTGCTTCTTTCAACTTATTAACCAACTGATCTTCTAAATCCTGAACTGAAATCTGAAATCTGGTTTCGGTTTCTAAATCTATTTTGACTGGTGTGAATGGTTCCTGGCTACCTCTTGCCACAAGTCGATGTCTGACTTTCCCTGGATTAGACAATGGGCTAAGCAAAGGTCGGCCAGAAGCTCTTGTGTTCATCAACTAACAAGAACCTGCACACTCACCACAAACAAACCGTCAACCGCACCTGTGGTATAATTGAAATAAAATAAAATACAAACTATCTAATAAAGCAATAACTTTCTCACAAATGAATGTGAAAAAGGATCGAACTACAAAATAAACAACTACTTAAAATTAAGTCCCCGGCAGCGGCGCCAAAAACTTGATGTGTAAAATCGAGTTTAAAAATTAAAACAAGAAATACTCTAAAACTGACTACTACACACTCTCGGGCAGTGGACCCGTTCGTACATAGTATAGCTAAAAGGTAAGTCCATGATCGAACACAGGGACTGAAACTAAGTAATTGTAGACATTTAGTAATTCAAGTAAAAGGGGGTTTTGTGACCGAATTGTCACTTTGCAAAGGTTAGTAAATAATTAGTAATCCCAAAGGATTAATCGAAAAGAAATTTTGTTTAAAACAATAATTTAAAAGGTCATCCATCTTGATTTCGCTCAACACATGTTCAGATTGCACATAAATGAAGTTCAAACCCAAATTAGTTGATTAAATAACCGAGACTCAAACAAAGCACCAACCCCGTACCCGTCAAGTTGAAGACATCATTTGACTCTCTTGCTTAAACTAGTTTCGTTACAAAGACCGGTACCCCAAGACATCTTTTATAACTTCTCTAATCTAACAATTGTTTTGGTTATTGAAATAACAATTATACCTATCGATTGTACCCAACCGTTAGCACATTTCTTCCTATTATCATGAACGATTATCTACCGTACCCATCATAGACCCAATCGTTTGTACCCAAACAATCAAAATGAAATATACGTAATCAAAAACTACCATTAAAGACACATATAAATCACCAATCAATTCAAGATAAATAATAAGAAAGAAATACGCTAAGATCCCGATATAACGTTAAATGAAATCAACATTGAATTAATGAAATTGTGCAATCTTTACATAATGTCTCACTCCATCAAGATGGATGATAAAGTGATTAGCCACTCATATTAAAATAAGAATAACAATCAAAATAAGAGAAATTCATTGTTACCTAATGATAATAATTGAAAGCTACGAACGAAAACGATCGAATCGTGTTTGAAAACCTAGAAATTGGTTAAGATCTGAAAATATCTCCAATTAGGGTTCCAGGTTTGGCTGCCAAAAGAGAAGAGAGATTTTTTGCATATTTTTCAAGCTATTTATATCGATCCCCAAAGGCTGCCAGATTCGCGTACAGTTGCGGCGCAACTTCAGTTGACTTTGCCCTTTGACTTGACTTTCGTTGACCTTGACTGGCTTGAACTTGATCCCATTGCGGCGCAACTGAAGAATGTTGCGGCGCAACTTATCTCTCTGCTTCTGGGTTGCGGCGCAACCAAGAGTTGCGGCGCAACTCGCCTTTGACTTGCGTTGACCATTGACTTATGTTGACTCGTGGCTGGCCTGGAAGGAGGGGAGTTGCGGCGCAACTGGAAAGCATTACGGCGCAACTTATTCTTCTGGAATTGGGTTGCGGCGCAATGAGAGTTGCGACGCAATTGACCCTTTTCTGCATTGACTTTAGTTGACTTCCTGCAATCTTCACCCAAATGCTTCTGAAATCTTCCGTTAGCACTTGATTCTCCTTTACAATGTCGTTTTCTCCAGATTTGCGCTTAAATACCTGTCAGTAACCTGAAACACTAACAAATACCATAAACGCACCAAATGTATACAAAAACGACTCATAAACCATGCAGAATCAACTAAATACGTTGTGGGAAATGGGTATAAAATACGACATATCACTTACACTCCGCAACAAAATGGGATTGTTGAGAGGAAACATAGGCACCTACTCAATGTTGCAAGGTCCCTTATGTTTCAGGGGGGATTACCTCTTAATATGTGGACTGAGTGTATTCTAACTGCAACTTATTTGATTAACAGGCTTCCTTCTTCTGTGCTAAATGGTGTTTCTCCTTATTATATCTATACTATCTTATAATAATTATCATATTCTCTCTCATAAAAGTGTTAGATGCAAAATTACTATTTTATCCTTAAAAAGTTAATTTATACTATCAATCCTTTATCTTCTAAATTATCTTCACTACCCAATTCCATTTACATCAATTACTTACACAATTACACCCACCACCACCACGAACGTCGTTACCACCGCTAGTCGGCGTCACCACAATCGCGCCGCATCGCGCGGGTACAATGCTAGTGATATATAATGTTGATCCTTCTCTGTCCCATTTGAGGTCTTTTGGTTGTCTTTGTTATGCTACCATTCTTAATAATTTTGATAAGTTTAGTAATAGGGCTGAAAAATGTGTTTTCATTGGTTATGGTAATGCAAAAAAGGGTTATAGACTTTATAGTTTGGATTCAAAAAGAATGTTTTATTCCAGAGATGTGAAATTTTATGAAACTGTATATCCTTTTAAAATGAAAACTTCTGAAAACTGTTTGAAAGTATCTGAAGATAATTCTGTTAATCATTTAAATTTTTTTAATACTTGGTTTTCTAATAATGACAACCATAATGACTATAATCCCAATGATGAAGAGAAGGACAAAGACATAAGTGATGGCAAGGGTTCTAATCTGTCTGGTAGTCCAAGAACTCATCCAAATTCTACCACAGTTCATGAATTTGATAATTCAGAATTGTTTGGCAGTAACAGGATTGACAGTTCTAGGATTGCTACAGAGCATGAACCAACTGCAACACTTGATGATAATAATATTTCTGAGGGAATTGATGCTGATATCTTTAATGAGACTGTTATGCAAGAAAATGTGACTCAAGAGGCTAATACCAGAAAATCTGAAAGAACTTCTAAACTTCCAAATTATCTTAAAGACTTTGTTGTTGGAAATGTTAAATATAGCATTGATAAAGTTGTTTGTTATTCTAATTTGAGCACTGAAAACTTCTGTTTTGTTTCTAATATGAACAAAAGTGTGGAACCTAAAATTTTTTATGAAGCATCTAAAGATTTAAATTGGGTTCAAGCTATGAATAATGAGATGGAAGCATTACATAGGAACAATACTTGGGAAATTGTTGACCTTCCTAAAGGAAGAGAACCTATAGGATGTAAGTGGATTTATAAAATCAAGTATAAAGCTAGTGGTGAGATAGAGAGATATAAAGCAAGACTTGTTGCTAAAGGGTATAGTCAAAGAGCAGGATTAGACTATGATGAAACATTCTCACCTGTTGTTAAGATGGTTACCATTAGATGTTTGCTTTCTATTGCTGTGCATAATAACTGGCCTTTGTTTCAGTTAGACATTAATAATGCTTTTCTTTATGGAGATCTTCATGAAGATGTTTATATGTGTTTGCCAGAGGGTTATTATGATCCTAAAAGTAATAAAGTGTGCAAGCTGATCAAATCTTTATATGGCCTAAAACAGGCACCTAGGCAATGGAATGAGAAACGAAATCATTCATTATGTGAATATGGATTTGTGCAGAGTAAAAGTGATTACTCATTATATGTTTACAATAAGGATTCTGTTTTTCTTGCTTTGTTGGTTTATGTAGATGACATTGTTCTTACTGGTAACAATGTGAATGAAATTGAAAAGGTGAAAAGTTTTTTGCAAACTAAGTTTTTGATCAAAGACTTAGGTAAACTTAAATACTTTCTTGGAATTGAAGTGTTGTATAATTCCAATGGAATTTGTTTGTCTCAAAGAAAGTATTGTATGGAATTATTGCATGAGTTTGGTTTACTTGCGACATCATAGAATAGTTCAAATGAAAACCCAACGGTTGCCCAACATAAAACAACCGTCCAAACGTCATTACATAAATTCGACATTAAGTACTGAATGTAAATGAATGTCTAAACAAAGCGTCTATAGGGTAGCTAAGGCTCCTGCATTGCATCTACCCAAGCCTCACTCGTTCTGCATATAGTTCCTTCAAGCTAAACCTGAGGGAACAACCACATTAAAAGAAACAAGTGTTAGCTATTAAAATAGCTAAGTAAGATAACACTTAATTTAAAAGCATTTGTCCAATTAAAACAATCTTCATTATTAGACAAGTTCTTTAGGCACGTCACACATCACACAAATCTGCATAACAACTTCATATCAAATAGGATAATCATCCTAAATGTGCCTATCCTGCATTACTTCATTAACCACGTATCTGCTTTCTACATTTCTGCTTTACTACGTTATTTAGTTTAGGTGACTGCATTACCTAAACATTTACTGCGTTACTGCTTTTACGTTTTGGGCCCTTAAACGTGCAAGTGACATGGCAACCTAGCAAGTCTAGTGCACTAGGTGTTCAAGCCATACAAACATGCACACAACATACATCAACTTCATTTCGACATTTCATGCATAATACAATACTTCATTATACTACATAACTGCATAATAGATCACTACATTAGGGACTGCATTTCAGGTCTCATGGTCAACTACGTAATCCCATAATACCTCCCAAGTAACCCCATAAGTCCACATGCATTATAAGTTACCAATTGGAAGTATGTAAGTTTGAAACCTGCTTTTAGTTGATCCCCCAGCGTGACAAAAGTAGTGTATCTTACCTGATAGAAGTATACGTGCGCAACCAAAAGCTACATTAAGCAATACTTCATTATACTACATAACTGCATAATAGATCACTACATTAGGGACTGCATTTCAGGTCTCATGGTCAACTACGTAATCCCATAATACCTCCCAAGTAACCCCATAAGTCCACATGCATTATAAGTTACCAATTGGAAGTATGTAAGTTTGAAACCTGCTTTTAGTTGATCCCCCAGCGTGACAAAAGTAGTGTATCTTACCTGATAGAAGTATACGTGCGCAATCAAAAGCTAGTATTGCCTATAGGTGTAACACCCGTCGTTTAAAAATATGGGTTTTCAAAAACTTTTCACCTAACGGTGTCATATTGCGGAAGAAAGGACCTTAAAAGTCAAAACCAATAAAACATTTTGGTTTCTGCATTTAGTTGGTGTTACTTGCGACATCATAGAATAGTTCAAATGAAAACCCAACGGTTGCCCAACATAAAACAACCGTCCAAACGTCATTACATAAATTCGACATTAAGTACTGAATGTAAATGAATGTCTAAACAAAGCGTCTATAGGGTAGCTAAGGCTCCTGCATTGCATCTACCCAAGCCTCACTCGTTCTGCATATAGTTCCTTCAAGCTAAACCTGAGGGAACAACCACATTAAAAGAAACAAGTGTTAGCTATTAAAATAGCTAAGTAAGATAACACTTAATTTAAAAGCATTTGTCCAATTAAAACAATCTTCATTATTAGACAAGTTCTTTAGGCACGTCACACATCACACAAATCTGCATAACAACTTCATATCAAATAGGATAATCATCCTAAATGTGCCTATCCTGCATTACTTCATTAACCACGTATCTGCTTTCTACATTTCTGCTTTACTACGTTATTAACTGCGTTACTGCTTTTACGTTTTGGGCCCTTAAACGTGCAAGTGACATGGCAACCTAGCAAGTCTAGTGCACTAGGTGTTCAAGCCATACAAACATGCACACAACATACATCAACTTCATTTCGACATTTCATGCATAATACAATACTTCATTATACTACATAACTGCATAATAGATCACTACATTAGGGACTGCATTTCAGGTCTCATGGTCAACTACGTAATCCCATAATACCTCCCAAGTAACCCCATAAGTCCACATGCATTATAAGTTACCAATTGGAAGTATGTAAGTTTGAAACCTGCTTTTAGTTGATCCCCCAGCGTGACAAAAGTAGTGTATCTTACCTGATAGAAGTATACGTGCGCAAACAAACGCTAGTATTGCCTATAGGTAACCTCCGACACCTATCGTACATTAACATAATGAATATAAGTCATTTAGGACCTTAAATAGACCCTCGTACGAATTTAAGACTGGCTACGTAAAATTCCAGAATTACATTAACGAATTTAACTTCATTTTCGTTTTGTTTTCCAGTTTACGAATTTGCCAACGACTTTGACTTCAACGAATTTAAACAACGAACTTCATCTTCGTTAGGGCGAACGAATTTAACTTCATTTCGACATTTCATGCATAATACAATACTTCATTAGACTACATCAACTGCATAGCGTCATACTACATTAAGCAATACTTCATTATACTACATAACTGCATAATAGATCACTACATTAGGGACTGCATTTCAGGTCTCATGGTCAACTACGTAATCCCATAATACCTCCCAAGTAACCCCATAAGTCCACATGCATTATAAGTTACCAATTGGAAGTATGTAAGTTTGAAACCTGCTTTTAGTTGATCCCCCAGCGTGACAAAAGTAGTGTATCTTACCTGATAGAAGTATACGTGCGCAAACAAACGCTAGTATTGCCTATAGGTAACCTCCGACACCTATCGTACATTAACATAATGAATATAAGTCATTTAGGACCTTAAATAGACCCTCGTACGACCTTAAATAGACCCTCGTACGAATTTAAGACTGGCTACGTAAAATTCCAGAATTACACCTAACGAATTTAAACTTCGTACGAACTTTATCTTCGTTCGTTCTATTTTACGAAATTAACATTATCTTCGTTACTTAGTTCTTACGAACTTAATCTTCGTACGAACTTTATCTTCGTTTGGTTCTACTTTACGAATATAGCTTCTTACGAATATATTTATACTTTACGAAGATAGGCATTTAAACGAATTTAACTTCATTTTCGTTTTGTTTTCCAGTTTACGAATTTGCCAACGACTTTGACTTCAACGAATTTAAACAACGAACTTCATCTTCGTTTGGGCAAACGAATTTAGACTTCGTAAACGAACTTGGCATCAGGAAACGAATTTAAACATAATTTCGTCCAGAAACTTAAAACGACCAACTTCAATCAATTTTCCAGATTTCGATCGATCAAGGCTTCTTTCCAAACATGTTTTTGACACAACTAAACATCCCTTGATTAATTCGATCGATCACAGACTCAATTAACACCAATTTTGAATGTTAATTAACCAAAACACCATTAAACACTAATTCTTTGAAAACTCCTTTAAAAATCAGATTTGAATCCACATAATTCGACCTTAAATCTCGAAAATACATTCAATGATTCAATAATTACCTGCTTGACTCGTTGATTGATCAATTTCCAACACCAAAACGTTTGATCAAAACTCAATTAACGGCTTTAGGACTCCAGGAAGGGTTAATTACTTTGTTAATTGCTAATGGCTGCCAATTAACACTAGATTAGGGTAATTCTAACCTAAACCCGTTTTTCACTTTCCACCTATGTCAAAATCAGTCCTCGGAATCTCATCAGATAGGAACAACTCGGGATATTTCTCCTTCATTACTGCTTCAGTTTCCCAAGTCAAGCTTTCTCCATGATTATGTTTCCACTTTATCAAAACAAGATCTATCACTTTCCTGCGTAACTTCTTTTGCTTTCTTCCAAGTATCGCTACCGGTTCATCTACTATTCTCTTCATTGGGTCAATACTCACGTCTTTAATAGGAATCACACTTGACTCCTCTGCTAAGCATTTCCTCAAGTAGGATACATGGAAGGTGTTGTGAATTCCATCCAATTCTGGAGGTAATTCCAACTGATATGCTACATCTTTAATGCGCTTCACCACTTTAAAAGGTCCAATAAATCTTGGACTCAACTTTCCCTTCTTTCCAAATCGGATAACTCCTTTCCAAGGTGATACTTTCAGCATCACTAAATCACCCACATTAAACTCAATCGGTCTCCTTTTCTTATCTGCATATGTTTTCTGCCTTTCTCTTGCCACACGTAAGGCTTCTTTAGCTACATTAACCTTTTCAGAGGTAATTTCAATAATTTCGGGACCGGTCAACTGCTTTTCACCGGGCTCCATCCAACAACTTGGAGTCCTACATCTCCTTCCATATAACATTTCAAATGGTGGCATCCCAATACTTGCATGGTGACTATTATTATAAGCAAATTCAATCAACTTCAAGTGTTCATCCCATGCTCCACCATATTCAAGTACACACGTTCTCAACATATCCTCCAAGGTTTGAATAGTTCTCTCACTTTGCCCATCGGTTTGGGGATGATAGGCGGTACTCAAATTTATTCTACTACCCAACTCCCGTTGAAGACCCTTCCAAAAGTTTGACACAAACCTCGAGTCTCGATCCGAAACAATAGATAAGGGAACTCCATGTTTCGCTACTACTTCATCAATGTACATCTTTGCCATCTTCGTTAAAGGCACATCTTGTCGGGTAGCTAGAAAATGAGCACTCTTCGTCAATCTATCTACAATCACCCATATCATATCATTCCCTTTCGGCGTTTTAGGTAGCTTCGTTACAAAGTCCATCGTGATATGATCCCATTTCCACTCGGGAACGTCTAATTGATGCAACAAACCATACGGCTTTTGATGGTCCGTCTTCACTCTTGCACACGTCAAACACTTTGCTACAAAATGAGCTACTTCACCTTTAATATCCGGCCACCAATAAATCGGCTTCAAATCTGCATACATTTTGGTGACACCGGGATGCATCGAATACCTACTTCTATGGACCTCTTCAAGGATCAACTCTCGGTTACCACCAAGCAGTGGCACCCAAATGCGACCCTTGTATGTTTTAAACCCACGACTATTAGTCTCCATCACAAGTCGTTTCTTCTTTCCAATACTCTCGTTATCAATATTATCCTTCATTAATGCCCTCTCTTGTGCTTCTTTAATTCGATCTAATAGACCCGACTTGGCCTGAACTTGCATGCTCATTAACTTACAAGAAGAGCTTTGCACTTTCCTACTTAGTGCATCCGCCACTACATTGGCTTTACCCGGATGGTATTTGATTTCACAATCATAGTCTTTAAGTAATTCCATCCAATTCTGGAGGTAATTCCAACTGATATGCTACATCTTTGATGCGTTTCACCACTTTAAAAGGTCCAATAAATCTTGGACTCAACTTTCCCTTCTTTCCAAATCGGATAACTCCTTTCCAAGGTGATACTTTCAGCATCACTAAATCACCCACATTAAACTCAATCGGTCTCCTTTTCTTATCTGCATATGTTTTCTGCCTTTCTCTTGCCACACGTAAGGCTTCTTTAGCTACATTAACCTTTTCAGAGGTAATTTCAATAATTTCGGGACCGGTCAACTGCTTTTCACCGGGCTCCATCCAACAACTTGGAGTCCTACATCTCCTTCCATATAACATTTCAAATGGTGGCATCCCAATACTTGCATGGTGACTATTATTATAAGCAAATTCAATCAACTTCAAGTGTTCATCCCATGCTCCACCATATTCAAGTACACACGTTCTCAACATATCCTCCAAGGTTTGAATAGTTCTCTCACTTTGCCCATCGGTTTGGGGATGATAGGCGGTACTCAAATTTATTCTACTACCCAACTCCCGTTGAAGACCCTTCCAAAAGTTTGACACAAACCTCGAGTCTCGATCCGAAACAATAGATAAGGGAACTCCATGTTTCGCTACTACTTCATCAATGTACATCTTTGCCATCTTCGTTAAAGGCACATCTTGTCGGGTAGCTAGAAAATGAGCACTCTTCGTCAATCTATCTACAATTACCCAAATCATATCATTCCCTTTCGGCGTTTTAGGTAGCTTCGTTACAAAGTCCATCGTGATATGATCCCATTTCCACTCGGGAACGTCTAATTGATGCAACAAACCATACGGCTTTTGATGGTCCGTCTTCACTCTTGCACACGTCAAACACTTTGCTACAAAATGAGCTACTTCACCTTTAATATCCGGCCACCAATAAATCGGCTTCAAATCTGCATACATTTTGGTGACACCGGGATGCATCGAATACCTACTTCTATGGACCTCTTCAAGGATCAACTCTCGGTTACCACCAAGCAGTGGCACCCAAATGCGACCCTTGTATGTTTTAAACCCACGACTATTAGTCTCCATCACAAGTCGTTTCTTCTTTCCAATACTCTCGTTATCAATATTATCCTTCATTAATGCCCTCTCTTGTGCTTCTTTAATTCGATCTAATAGACCCGACTTGGCCTGAACTTGCATGCTCATTAACTTACAAGAAGAGCTTTGCACTTTCCTACTTAGTGCATCAGCCACTACATTGGCTTTACCCGGATGGTATTTGATTTCACAATCATAGTCTTTAAGTAATTCCATCCACCTTCTTTGTCTCACATTCATCTCCTTTTGAGTAAACATATATTGTAAACTCTTATGGTCGGTGTAAAGTGTGCATTTAGTACCATATAAGTAATGTCTCCATAATTTCAATGCAAACACAACCGCCGCTAACTCAAGATCATGGGTAGGGTAATTCTTCTCATGAGGCTTCAACTGACGTGAAGCATAAGCAATCACTTTGTCTCTCTGCATTAAGACACAACCCAAACCCGTAATAGAAGCATCGCTATATACCACTAAATCATCAGTACCTTCAGGCAAGGCAAGGATAGGAGCTTCACACAACTTCTTTTTCAACGTCTGGAATGCATTTTCCTGCTTTTCAGTCCACTCGTACTTCACACCCTTCTTTGTTAATTCCGTCATAGGCTTGGCTATTCGAGAAAAATCCTGAATAAACCTTCTATAATACCCAGCCAAACCAAGAAAACTCTTAATCTCGGTAGGTGTCTTTGGCTGCTCCCACTTTGAAACAGCTTCAATCTTTGAAGGATCTACTTTAATACCTTCCGATGTAATAACATGACCAAGAAACTGCACTTCTCGGAGCCAAAACTCACATTTAGAAAACTTTGCGTATAACTTCTTCTCCCTCAACACCTCCAAAACTGCTTTCAAATGCTCACGGTGTTCATCCTCTGACTTAGAGTAGATCAAAATATCGTCAATAAACACAATAACAAAATGATCTAGAAAGGGGCGGCATACCCGATTCATTAAGTCCATAAACGCGGCTGGAGCATTGGTCAACCCAAATGGCATGACCAAGAAACTGCACTTCTCGGAGCCAAAACTCACATTTAGAAAACTTTGCGTATAACTTCTTCTCCCTCAACACCTCCAAAACTGCTTTCAAATGCTCACGGTGTTCATCCTCTGACTTAGAGTAGATCAAAATATCGTCAATAAACACAATAACAAAATGATCTAGAAAGGGGCGGCATACCCGATTCATTAAGTCCATAAACGCGGCTGGAGCATTGGTCAACCCAAATGGCATGACCAAGAACTCATAATGACCATATCTAGTCCGGAAAGCCGTCTTTGCTACATCTTCCTTCTTTACCTTTAACTGATGATAACCGGACCGCAAATCAATCTTTGAAAAATACGAAGCACCATGTAGTTGATCAAAAAGATCATCAATTCTCGGGAGAGGATACTTATTCTTGACCGTTCGTTTGTTCAACTCACGGTAGTCAATACACATACGCATTGATCCGTCCTTCTTCTTAACAAAGAGAACTGGAGCTCCCCAAGGCGAGGAACTAGGTTGTATGAACCCTTTGTCAAGTAACTCCTGTAGTTGCGTCATTAATTCCTTCATTTCTGTAGGAGCTAATCGGTAAGGTGCTTTAGCAACGGGTGTAGCACCGGGAACAAGATCTATCTGAAAAGTAACTTCACGATCGGGAGGAATACCTGGTAGATCATCGGGAAACACATCGGGGAAATTTGATACTACATCAAAACCACCTAAGGTAGTAGGCAATAGTTGGACTGGAAAAGAACGTCCTTCAATCTCAATGTTACAATCGTCATAACCCACACGTATATTATTAACCGTACCATTAGCAATTTCTACCTCTATTGAGCAATCTAAGGGAGTAGTGACTCTTTCTAGCTTAGGAGCAAATAATGTGGACACAAACGACCTATTTGCACCTGAATCAAATAAAACAGAGGCAGGCTTTGAGTTAACAAGGAAAGTACCACTTACCACTTCATCGTTGTTCCTTGCGTCATCAATCGTCATTTGAAGAGCTCTCACTTTTGTTGCTGTCGTGGCGGTCTTCTTTCCAGCATTCTTCATCTGTGGACAATCGGCAATGAGATGACCCGTTTCTTGACACTTATAACAACGAGCTTTGTCTCTGCATTCAACTGCAAGGTGTCCTGACTTCCCACAATTATGGCACCTTCTAGTCTTGTCGGAACATGTACCTTCATGCACACTCTTGCATGAAGCACACCACGATCCCTTCTTCTTCTTATCTTTGTCACCGCTTGAGCTAGAATTTCCGCGGAACTTCTTATTATTATTATTGTTATTAGAGGACCAGTTTGCTCTTCTTTTAAATCCCACTTTCTTGTCGTCGACTTTCTCAACTACTTTCTTGTCCGAAGCAAAATCATCATCAAGCTTTTTAGACTCCTTGATTGCTTCAGTCAGAGTTTTGTGCTGCCTGCAGATACCTCGATAACTCGGAGGCAAACCATCAACATAGCAAGCAACCTGATCTGCATCAGTACGGAACAGATGGCCTACGAACTTCATCTTCTCCAGAAAGGAACGAGCATAATCATTAATTTTGCCAACTTCAGCTGTCAAAGCACGGAACTCTTTTTCCATTTTACGCTGCTCATGTACTCCAATATATTCCTCAATGAATTTCTGCTTAAAGTCAGCCCACGTAATAGCAGTTACCATAGTCGGAGTCATTGAAATTGTAATGCTCTTCCACCAATCCCGAGCACCTTCTTTCAACATCCTGCTAGCACACAACACTTTCTTATCCTCAGGACAATCACAAGCTTCGAAAACCATCTCCGTATCATCAAGCCATTCCATGCAACCTACTGCATTAAGTGTTCCATGGAATTTCTGAGCTCCACACTTTTGGAAACTTTCGAACTTGAATCGAGGGGCGCGAACATCATTACGAGGAACCACATTAACATTAGCATGAGGAATAACAACATCATCGACTGGTGGCTCAGTGTGGTGAGAAGGCACAGAGTGACTGTTACCAGTTCCTTCTGCGTTAGCTGCCAACGCCTGATTCAACTGTTCCTGTGTTTGGGCCAACTGGGCCTGAAGAGTTAGCACAAGATTATACATCTCCATCTGATTGGGAATCTGATCCACAGCTACATCGTTAACTCTCGGAGGATTGCCAGGTGGTGGAGGCATCGGACCCAATGAGCCTGGTTGATTAACACGGCGGGGGTTCACACGATTCACATTAGCATTAGCAGCATTAGAAGCGCCTGCACCCGGATGGACAGGTGGAGTAACGCTAGCAGTAGCTCCGTCGCGTTGGATGTTGCGGTTGCGAGTGTTAACCATTTTCCTTCAATAAAATGGTGGAGTCGATAAGCGCAAAATAAAACAAAAAGCTCGTCGAGGTAAGGCTAAAACATAACTTCGTAACGTAAACATCTCATAAGCCCTACAACACTCGCACTCATCCCAACCCATCCTACATCACATGTCATCTCTAGCTAAGGCATCCTACGAGTACCTAGCATGCACACCTTAAGTTTAAGTCCAAATCCTATGGTCAATAGGCCTTGGTTCACTTAAACTACTTCTCTGATACCAACTTGTAACACCCGTCGTTTAAAAATATGGGTTTTCAAAAACTTTTCACCTAACGGTGTCATATTGCGGAAGAAAGGACCTTAAAAGTCAAAACCAATAAAACATTTTGGTTTCTGCATTTAGTTGGTGTTACTTGCGACATCATAGAATAGTTCAAATGAAAACCCAACGGTTGCCCAACATAAAACAACCGTCCAAACGTCATTACATAAATTCGACATTAAGTACTGAATGTAAATGAATGTCTAAACAAAGCGTCTATAGGGTAGCTAAGGCTCCTGCATTGCATCTACCCAAGCCTCACTCGTTCTGCATATAGTTCCTTCAAGCTAAACCTGAGGGAACAACCACATTAAAAGAAACAAGTGTTAGCTATTAAAATAGCTAAGTAAGATAACACTTAATTTAAAAGCATTTGTCCAATTAAAACAATCTTCATTATTAGACAAGTTCTTTAGGCACGTCACACATCACACAAATCTGCATAACAACTTCATATCAAATAGGATAATCATCCTAAATGTGCCTATCCTGCATTACTTCATTAACCACGTATCTGCTTTCTACATTTCTGCTTTACTACGTTATTAACTGCATTAAGTGTTCCATGGAATTTCTGAGCTCCACACTTTTGGAAACTTTCGAACTTGAATCGAGGGGCGCGAACATCATTAGGAGGAACCACATTAACATTAGCATGAGGAATAACAACATCATCGACTGGTGGCTCAGTGTGGTGAGAAGGCACAGAGTGACTGTTACCAGTTCCTTCTGCGTTAGCTGCCAACGCCTGATTCAACTGTTCCTGTGTTTGGGCCAACTGGGCCTGAAGAGTTAGCACAAGATTATACATCTCCATCTGATTGGGAATCTGATCCACAGCTACATCGTTAACTCTCGGAGGATTGCCAGGTGGTGGAGGCATCGGACCCAATGAGCCTGGTTGATTAACACGGCGGGGGTTCACACGATTCACATTAGCATTAGCAGCATTAGAAGCGCCTGCACCCGGATGGACAGGTGGAGTAACGCTAGCAGTAGCTCCGTCGCGTTGGATGTTGCGGTTGCGAGTGTTAACCATTTTCCTTCAATAAAATGGTGGAGTCGATAAGCGCAAAATAAAACAAAAAGCTCGTCGAGGTAAGGCTAAAACATAACTTCGTAACGTAAACATCTCATAAGCCCTACAACACTCGCACTCATCCCAACCCATCCTACATCACATGTCATCTCTAGCTAAGGCATCCTACGAGTACCTAGCATGCACACCTTAAGTTTAAGTCCAAATCCTATGGTCAATAGGCCTTGGTTCACTTAAACTACTTCTCTGATACCAACTTGTAACACCCGTCGTTTAAAAATATGGGTTTTCAAAAACTTTTCACCTAACGGTGTCATATTGCGGAAGAAAGGACCTTAAAAGTCAAAACCAATAAAACATTTTGGTTTCTGCATTTAGTTGGTGTTACTTGCGACATCATAGAATAGTTCAAATGAAAACCCAACGGTTGCCCAACATAAAACAACCGTCCAAACGTCATTACATAATTTCGACATTAAGTACTGAATGTAAACAAATGTCTAAACAAAGCGTCTATAGGGTAGCTAAGGCTCCTGCATTGCATCTACCCAAGCCTCACTCGTTCTGCATATAGTTCCTTCAAGCTAAACCTGAGGGAACAACCACATTAAAAGAAACAAGTGTTAGCTATTAAAATAGCTAAGTAAGATAACACTTAATTTAAAAGCATTTGTCCAATTAAAACAATCTTCATTATTAGACAAGTTCTTTAGGCACGTCACACATCACACAAATCTGCATAACAACTTCATATCAAATAGGATAATCATCCTAAATGTGCCTATCCTGCATTACTTCATTAACCACGTATCTGCTTTCTACATTTCTGCTTTACTACGTTTTACTGCTTTACTACGTTATTAACTGCATTAAGTGTGCTCTACATTGCACCCGACTTGATGGTTCACCAAAAGGCCACCCATCGTACGTCGTTAAGGAATGGCAAGCCAATCCGAGAGTAATCCAAAATCCTGAGGGGGTCAATCCTCCGTTAATTACTCAAACTGCGTGTGACCACGTTGCTAGGAGCCACCCAAGCAACAACTGCGTTAGCGTACTCATCCGGCTAAGACTTGTACGGGTTAAGCTTAACACTTTACTGCATCAAAGTTTAACGAGCTCGAACCTACGTTATTTAGTTTAGGTGACTGCATTACCTAAACATTTACTGCGTTACTGCTTTTACGTTTTGGGCCCTTAAACGTGCAAGTGACATGGCAACCTAGCAAGTCTAGTGCACTAGGTGTTCAAGCCATACAAACATGCACACAACATACATCAACTTCATTTCGACATTTCATGCATAATACAATACTTCATTAGACTACATCAACTGCATAGCGTCATACTACATTAAGCAATACTTCATTATACTACATAACTGCATAGCGTCATACTACATTAAGCAATACTTCATTAGACTACATCAACTGCATAGCGTCATACTACATTAAGCAATACTTCATTATACTACATAACTGCATAGCGTCATACTACATTATACAATACTTCATTAGACTACATCAACTGCATAGCGTCATACTACATTAAGCAATACTTCATTATACTACATAACTGCATAGTAATTCACTACATTAGGCAATACTTCATTAGACTACATCAACTGCATAGCGTCATACTACATTAAGCAATACTTCATTATACTACATAACTGCATAATACTACATTAGCAATACTTCATTAGACTACATCAACTGCATAGCGTCATACTACATTAAGCAATACTTCATTATACTACATAACTGCATAGTAATTCACTACATTAGCAATACTTCATTAGACTACATCAACTGCATAGCGTCATACTACATTAAGCAATACTTCATTATACTACATAACTGCATAGATCAACTACATTAGGCAATACTTCATTATACTACATCAACTGCATAGCGTCATACTACATTAAGCAATTCTTCATTAGACTACATCAACTGCATAGCGTCATACTACATTAAGCAATACTTCATTATACTACATAACTGCATAGCGTCATACTACATTAGCAATACTTCATTAGACTACATCAACTGCATAGCGTCATACTACATTAAGCAATACTTCATTATACTACATAACTGCATAGCGTCATACTACATTAGCAATACTTCATTAGACTACATCAACTGCATAGCGTCATACTACATTAAGCAATACTTCATTATACTACATAACTGCATAATACTACATTAGCAATACTTCATTAGACTACATCAACTGCATAGCGTCATACTACATTAAGCAATACTTCATTATACTACATAACTGCATAGTAATCACTACATTAGGCAATACTTCATTATACTACATCAACTGCATAGCGTCATACTACATTAAGCAATACTTCATTAGACTACATCAACTGCATAGCGTCATACTACATTAAGCAATACTTCATTATACTACATAACTGCATAGCGTCATACTACATTAAGCAATACTTCATTAGACTACATCAACTGCATAGCGTCATACTACATTAAGCAATACTTCATTATACTACATAACTGCATAATACTACATTAGCAATACTTCATTAGACTACATCAACTGCATAGCGTCATACTACATTAAGCAATACTTCATTATACTACATAACTGCATAATACTACATTAGCAATTCTTCATTAGACTACATCAACTGCATAGCGTCATACTACATTAAGCAATACTTCATTATACTACATAACTGCATAGGTCATACTACATTAGCAATACTTCATTAGACTACATCAACTGCATAGCGTCATACTACATTAAGCAATACTTCATTATACTACATAACTGCATAGATCACTACATTAGGCAATACTTCATTATACTACATCAACTGCATAGCGTCATACTACATTAAGCAATTCTTCATTAGACTACATCAACTGCATAGCGTCATACTACATTAAGCAATACTTCATTATACTACATAACTGCATAGCGTCATACTACATTAAGCAATACTTCATTAGACTACATCAACTGCATAGCGTCATACTACATTAAGCAATACTTCATTATACTACATAACTGCATAGCGTCATACTACATTAGCAATACTTCATTAGACTACATCAACTGCATAGCGTCATACTACATTAAGCAATACTTCATTATACTACATAACTGCATAGCGTCATACTACATTAGCAATACTTCATTAGACTACATCAACTGCATAGCGTCATACTACATTAAGCAATACTTCATTATACTACATAACTGCATAATACTACATTAAGCAATACTTCATTATACTACATCAACTGCATAGTCATACTACATTAGCAATACTTCATTAGACTACATCAACTGCATAGCGTCATACTACATTAAGCAATACTTCATTATACTACATAACTGCATAGCGTCATACTACATTAAGCAATACTTCATTAGACTACATCAACTGCATAGCGTCATACTACATTAAGCAATACTTCATTATACTACATAACTGCATAATACTACATTAGCAATACTTCATTAGACTACATCAACTGCATAGCGTCATACTACATTAAGCAATACTTCATTATACTACATAACTGCATAATACTACATTAAGCAATACTTCATTAGAGAACAAAGCACTTAGAAATTGATTTAGACTTTGTAAGGGAGAAAATCAATGTTGGGTTGATTAAAGTCACAAAACTTGATACAAAGGATAACATAGCTGACATTTTCACTAAAAGCTTGTGTTTTGGTCAACATAGTGTTTTAAGTTCTAAACTTGGTCTTAAAGATTTGTTCAGGATTAAGGTTGAGGGGGAATGTTAAATTTACAACCTTAATAACTTATACTCACACACTTTCCAGCTTTTGCAGGTTTGGAGTTCATTTGACAAGTTGATTTAAAGATAAGGGCTATTTTGGAACATTGGAAGATTGGACCAGTTTTGACAAGAAGAAAAATTGAGGGACTAAAGAGAAGACGGTGGAAACTTGTGGAGTATATAAACCCAATTAGGGTTTCATTCTGGTGCATCGATCAATATTATCACACACATATTATTCAGTTTTCTCTCATTATTTTCGATATATATTTTCTGTATAATTTGATCATCTAGATCAAATTAGTTTGTTTGTAATTCGTTTCATTGATCTTAATCTCATTGATTAAGATCATTATTTCTGGTTTGTAATCAACTTTAACAATAATAATAAACTCTAATCGAGCCGACTGTTTCATTATAGTTGTTATTGTGATTTTTTTCACATTTAATTAATTTGATTTATTTTAGGCCTCGCTAACACTATAATTATACCCATTATCATGTATAATTAATCTATATTTTCAGCAATCAATTCACTTTAATGTCAACTATCTTCAGCGTCGCGTCGGTCTCAACATAGTCTCTCCAAGCTACCTACATACATGCTTGTTGATCAGAGACACATGATGTATAACAATCAACACATATCCGGATGCATTAAGCAAGGTAACAATTAGACGATTATTCGTAAGTAACAAAGGCTTTAAGGTTCTTATAAATGTATGAACAAGTTATAACATATTTTAGTTGGAAATAAATAAATTAAATGAATAAATAAATAGATAAATAAGGGGAAACTTGATATCGTTGTTTTCCCCACATATTCAAGTAGTCAAGTACACGTTTATAAATACGATGGAATCTAAGTCTTGTACTCTCTCGATCATAATAATCCATCATTCATGGCTCACACTCAGTGAAATATATACCTCTCACTATTTATCTGTCAACACCTACCAAGTTGCATACAATCTTTATATGAAAAATGATAAATCCTCTTAAAAATCTTCCTAACTATATGATCATGACAAGGATTAGATTAGAAGAGGAAATAAGTAGATTACACTTGTCATGTTTTATTAACCGAATAACATAAATGGGTTACTTGACAACCCGATTTAAGTGACAAAATTAATTTTTATGTTTAATAAAACAACTTATTAAATCATATTAAGCAGCAGAAACGTGTTAATAAACTATTAAATCTAATTTAACATCCCTTGCCAAAGATACACATGCATGCAATATAAGTAACTTAAATAAATACAAACTAAACTTGTTACGATAGTAGAGATTCCTCATTGAGATAGAAGATTATGGAAACAAGATTCCCAGTGTAAAAATCATCCAAGAGTGCGTACATAAACAATGCCTCAACCAAGAATCTGCTAGACATCTTTAAGCTTACGACCGCAACCAACCGAAACTCTTACAATTCTACCTAGTGGAATTCGAACTCCTCTAGCTAGTAGAAGTCGAATTCTTTAACCCTTATGGTTATTGAATTCGACACACACACACCAAAGCACAAAAGGAAAAGAAACTTTTGTCGAAACTAATTTAGAGTTTAACTAAAAACCCTAAATAATTAAACCTAAAACGATTTGAGTTTTTGTTTCTTTTGGAATGTTTGGTTTGACACACACACAAGGATGGAGAAGATTTCCACATTTATGTGTGTGTTAGGGATTTGTAATTGAATGGATTAATTAAGGATTTCTTAAGATATTTATAAGGATAAAGTCCTATCCAGATTAGGAAACTAAAAATCTTAAAAATCCCTCCCTAAATTCGCCCCTCCCTCCCTCCCTTGGAAGGTCCTAGAACCGCCCTTGGGGCTTTGGTGGGACGGACCGGGCTTTCCTTAATTAATTAATCACATATTAATTAACTTGGACTATTAACTAATTAATTATCCAACCGATAACTAACTTTAAGTAATAAGTCATTTATCCAATCAATTAAAACTAACTTTAATCGAATTATGTAAACAACAGTTGTCGGTTTATCCATTTATCTTAATTAGCTCGTTTAATTTATAAACATATAATTTAATTAAATACTATTTAATTAAATGCGTAAATGATCAAATATCATTCCGTAACTTTATGGTTAAACATTATAGATGTTCAATTGTGTATAACCCTACGGGTTCAAAGATCCGAAGACATATAGTTAGTTGGGTTTACGAAATTTCACACAATTTCAATACTTACGGCATTATCAACTGTTGGTTTTTTAATGTACTCATCTAGTAATCTTATATGCATATGTGGTCATGTCGGACCACCGTTAGCAGTCGTACAGCAGAAAGACTGATTAAAACTTACAAGTAAAGTAAATGGGAAATGAATTATGGGCATTGGGGAATCTTGTCTGCAAGAGAGCACCCCACCAGAAGGCCTGTCAGACTTTTGATTGAATGCTCAGAATTTCAAGAGATGAAGAAAGAAACAAAAAGATCAATTTCATATAATTCAGATCATTCATTTTACATTCACTCCCACTGCCCAATTATCAAAAAGATTCTCTTTTTTATTTACGTACATCGTCATGCATGGGATACTTTCTTTTTACATCCATACTTACTTTACTTTCCATAAATAACCACAAGCCTATATTGCTTACAAATCTTCAAATAATTTGCTGGTTCCTTACTCATCTATTTGTAGCTAGTGTCATATTGCAATGTATTTTATTCTCATATTGTTCATGGATGAAAAACGATTGGTAATGCATACACAACACACGTCAACTAATTAAGTATATTCAAATTGAAATGTAACACAGGTTAATTACTTGAGTATCAGAGAAAAAAAGCGACTATGAATGACGGATCAACTATTAATTGGTTTGTGTTAATTGAAACAAAAATTGCCAAAAAAAACTATAACATATGGCAAAAGTCCCCTGGATGCACGTTATATTAATTAGAAGCAACATCTTTAAATTAAAGTAACATAAAAGAAAAATTACTCTACAAGTTTTTGGACATATTGATGAGTATGACCAAAATCAGATTGGTGGCTACTTGAAAGTTCTTTAATTTGATGTTATGTTGATGTGAGTAATTGCGAGTATTTTATAACCACTAACCAATAATAATTATCTAAAAATTATATGCATACATTACCATAATTAAATGCAATTATATGTTAAGCCTAAAATACTTCATAAGTGAATGTTTGGAACTCAAACAAGTTGATTATGACACATATATAAATTTAATATATATGCAATTCTAAAATTGACAATGAAAATTGAGATTGCTTAACGAAAATGCTTGCTCTAAACATTTATAACGGCTATTTTCGTATTCTATTTTGTGATTATATCATGAAAATTGGGAGAAAAAGAAGACTACAATACAATTAGAAGGAAATGAAACAAGAAAAATGGAATAATCTACCTTTGCCACGACCCGACATCATAATTAGTGAAAAAGAAAGAACTGGAATCGTTGTTCTCGTAGAATTGCCATATTTTCCCACAACTTTCTTGAACTTCGTTAATTCATCAAATCAAGTTCTCAAAACAAAAGATCCTGATAGATGAAACGCGAATGACAGAAGTTCAAGAAAGCTGTGGAAAAACATGACTCTGGAGACTCATGTCAAACTCGGCGCTATCTTCATATTGGTCTTCCCTTCCAGCTAGATCTCTTTCTCTTTGTATCTCACCATTACAATAAGCTAGTGTGAATATAACCAA
Organism: Erigeron breviscapus; assembly: GCA_034093135.1. NCBI lineage: Eukaryota > Viridiplantae > Streptophyta > Magnoliopsida > Asterales > Asteraceae > Erigeron > Erigeron breviscapus. Next base: position 154,127,582 of record CM067170.1, on the reverse strand, counting down.
CAAAAGACACTCAATGTGTATGTGTTTGTGTGGGAGTGAACCCATACTCATTATTATGGACCACACTAGCTAAATGACACTGAATGTATGTATGTATACGATCAGTAATTAGGGGATGTGGGGGCATTGGACACCCGGCCATTGGCTGGATTTTACCCACATACAGCCAGCAACTTTACTTGTAAGCGCGCACTTGGCTTATCTTAATTCCTAGCTTTTTTTTTTACTTTCTTTTTTATCTCCCCATTTGGCTATCTTAATTCCTTTTTTTTTTTTTTTTTTTTTTTTTTTTTTTTTTTTTTTTTTTTTTTTTTTTTTTTTTTTTTTTTTTTTTTTTTTTTTTTTTTTTTTTTTTTTTTTTTTTTTTTTTTTTTTTTTTTTTTTTTTTTTTTTTTTTTTTTTTTTTTTTTTTTTTTTTTTTTTTTTTTTTTTTTTTTTTTTTTTTTTTTTTTTTTTTTTTTTTTTTTTTTTTTTTTTTTTTTTTTTTTTTTTTTTTTTTTTTTTTTTTTTTTTTTTTTTTTTTTTTTTTTTTTTTTTTTTTTTTTTTTTTTTTTTTTTTTTTTTTTTTTTTTTTTTTTTTTTTTTTTTTTTTTTTTTTTTTTTTTTTTTTTTTTTTTTTTTTTTTTTTTTTTTTTTTTTTTTTTTTTTTTTTTTTTTTTTTTTTTTTTTTTTTTTTTTTTTTTTTTTTTTTTTTTTTTTTTTTTTTTTTTTTTTTTTTTTTTTTTTTTTTTTTTTTTTTTTTTTTTTTTTTTTTTTTTTTTTTTTTTTTTTTTTTTTTTTTTTTTTTTTTTTTTTTTTTTTTTTTTTTTTTTTTTTTTTTTTTTTTTTTTTTTTTTTTTTTTTTTTTTTTTTTTTTTTTTTTTTTTTTTTTTTTTTTTTTTTTTTTTTTTTTTTTTTTTTTTTTTTTTTTTTTTTTTTTTTTTTTTTTTTTTTTTTTTTTTTTTTTTTTTTTTTTTTTTTTTTTTTTTTTTTTTTTTTTTTTTTTTTTTTTTTTTTTTTTTTTTTTTTTTTTTTTTTTTTTTTTTTTTTTTTTTTTTTTTTTTTTTTTTTTTTTTTTTTTTTTTTTTTTTTTTTTTTTTTTTTTTTTTTTTTTTTTTTTTTTTTTTTTTTTTTTTTTTTTTTTTTTTTTTTTTTTTTTTTTTTTTTTTTTTTTTTTTTTTTTTTTTTTTTTTTTTTTTTTTTTTTTTTTTTTTTTTTTTTTTTTTTTTTTTTTTTTTTTTTTTTTTTTTTTTTTTTTTTTTTTTTTTTTTTTTTTTTTTTTTTTTTTTTTTTTTTTTTTTTTTTTTTTTTTTTTTTTTTTTTTTTTTTTTTTTTTTTTTTTTTTTTTTTTTTTTTTTTTTTTTTTTTTTTTTTTTTTTTTTTTTTTTTTTTTTTTTTTTTTTCTTCTTCTTTTAACGAATCTAAGTTTGTTTACTAAAGTAGCTAGCTAACCAGCAAGGTTTATACAAAGAGGCGGATAATAGAGAGTGTTATAAATCAAATCATATATGACTAATCATTTATTGCACGACTATTTAATCCGAGTGCCAACGCAATAACTATATGGCTGGCCTTATTAAACATACAATGTACAATTTAGCAAGATACTTACATACAATGTACAAAATTTTTGATACTTACATACAAGAAAAATTTTGATACTTACATACAATGTACAAAATTTTGATACTTACATACAATGTACAAAATTTTGATACTTACATACAATGTACAAAATTTTGATACTTACATACAATGTAAAAATTTTGATACTTACATACAACGTAAAAATTTTTTACATTAAGTGTTCAATTTAGCGAGATACTTACATACAATGTACAAAATTTTTGATACTTACATACAATAGGAAAAGTTGCAAAGTTGCTTACACTACGGGATACTAAACCCTAAACGTATATATAGCCGATGGGGCTAGGCTTAGTTTGCTAAGACATGAATGAAAATATCATATCATTCATTAGGATGATGCATATATAATTAAATAAGCATACTTAACTTTTATACAAAAATGGTCAAATTATTTAAGCTCTGGTGTACATTGTAAACATGACAAACCTTCGAAGCCTTAATTTTCTGATTTCTATTCCGAATCTCCGCTAAACGTACTTCTCAAAAATTAAGGTGCTATATCGTATGTTTATCCGATAATATATCTTGTTGTATGAAATTTAATTAGTAGTTATTTAAACTATGTTTTCATGAAATGTATGTGTTATCGTATTATTTAAAAGTCACACATTTTCATGCTTGCAAACCAGCTGTGTTGGATCAGTGGTTGGAGCCCTTGCCTCTGGAGACAGAGGTCAAGGGTTCGATCCTCATGCCCAGCAAGACTGAAGGTCATTTTTTACCTTTGGTAGAACCTGGAAGCAGTCTCTCTACCTTTGGTAGGGGTAAGGCTGTCTACATCTCAACCTCCCTCATACACTGTCAAAAACTGTTAGCTTTATATTTAAGTTAGTGTTTGTTTTGTACTTTTGTAATAGTTAAGGCCTTTCTAATTAAGTGTGGAGGGGTCTTAGTGTAATTAACTTTGTGTATAAATATCCCTCCACCACCAACATTGTAATGTTAGCCTTCATAATATATTTTCCATATTTCCCATTTTCTCTCATTCTCTCTCACACACACTTAACATTGTTTTCAATTGGTATCAGAGCAAAATCACCTTGGTGAAAGATCCAAATCCATTCCATGGCTTGATTTTGTTCCTTTTAGTGCTAGATTTCGATTTTTTACTTTTTACCAAAATTTCCTTACTTTACCCTTTAAACATGTTAAAGTTTATTCCTTTTTATCATTAATCAACTCATTACCTTCCCATAATCATCCATGAAAAGTTTCAGAACCTAATTCCAAACAACGAAGCTAAAATTCGAAAATTAAGTTTCTGCTCCATTTACCGGTTTTCGTACCGTCTTTCATAGTTCTTGGTTTCGTAGTTGGAATACCGGCCTTTTATTCTTCTCATTTACCGGTTTTCCTACCGGGTTTCCTATCGGTTTTCTTACCAGTTTTCTTCAAAGTGGTAGTTTGTTGTGTGTGGTTGACTTTCGTAATATTATCATAAAATACCTGGTTTACACCAAAGACGGTATTTGTTCCCTTATTCATCATTTTACGAAACTATATGCTGCCCAATTTTCTCCATGAAAACCGATATTCCTCAATCTTCATCAAAAACCGATATTTACATTAATTTAATGAAAACCGATATTTGTTTTTAGACTTGAAAACCGGCATTTGTTCTTTAGACTTGAAAACCGGCATTTGTTCTTTAGACTTGAAAACCGGCATTTGTAATCAATTGAAAACCGGCATTTGCTTCAGATTTGAAAACCGGCATTTGTTCTTTAGACTTGAAAACCGGCATTTGTTCTTTAGACTTGAAAACCGGCATTTGTTCTTTAGTTGAAAACCGGCATTTGTGTCAATCTGAAAACCGGCATTTGTTCTAGACTTGAAAACCGATATTTGTTCTTTAGACTTGAAAACCGGCATTTGTTCTTTAGACTTGAAAACCGGCATTTGTTCTTTAGAGTTGAATACCGGCATTTGTTCTTTAATTTAAAACCGGCATTTGTATCAATTGAAAACCGGCATTTGTAATCAATTTGAAAACCGGCATTTGTGAATCAATTGAAAACCGGCATTTGTTCTTTAGACTTGAAAACCGGCATTTGTTCTTTAGACTTGAAAACCGGCATTTGTTCTTTAGTTGAAAACCGGCATTTGTAATCAATTGAAAACCGGCATTTGCTAATCAATTGAAAACCGATATTTGTTCTTTAGACTTGAAAACCGGCATTTGTTCTTTAGACTTGAAAACCGGCATTTGTTCTTTAGAGTTGAATACCGGCATTTGTTCAATCTGAAAACCGGCATTTGTTCTAGATTTGAAAACCGGCATTTGTGAATCAATCTGAAAACCGATATTTGTTCTTTAGACTTGAAAACCGATATTTGTTCTTTAGACTTGAAAACCGGCATTTGTTCTTTAGAGTTGAAAACCGGCATTTGTTCTTTAGAGTTGAATACCGGCATTTGTTCTTTAATTTAAAACCGGCATTTGTGTCAATTGAAAACCGATATTTGTTCTTTAGACTTGAAAACCGATATTTGTTCTTTAGACTTGAAAACCGGCATTTGTTCTTTAGACTTGAAAACCGGCATTTGTTCTTTAGACTTGAAAACCGGCATTTGTTCTTTAGACTTGAAAACCGGCATTTGTTCTTTAGACTTGAAAACCGGCATTTGTTCTTTAGACTTGAAAACCGGCATTTGTTCTTTAGACTTGAAAACCGGCATTTGTTCTTTAGACTTGAAAACCGGCATTTGTTCTTTAGACTTGAAAACCGGCATTTGTTCTTTAGACTTGAAAACCGGCATTTGTTCTTTAGACTTGAAAACCGGCATTTGTTCTTTAGACTTGAAAACCGGCATTTGTTCTTTAGACTTGAAAACCGGCATTTGTTCTTTAGACTTGAAAACCGGCATTTGTTCTTTAGACTTGAAAACCGGCATTTGTTCTTTAGACTTGAAAACCGGCATTTGTTCTTTAGACTTGAAAACCGGCATTTGTTCTTTAGACTTGAAAACCGGCATTTGTTCTTTAGACTTGAAAACCGGCATTTGTTCTTTAGACTTGAAAACCGGCATTTGTTCTTTAGACTTGAAAACCGGCATTTGTTCTTTAGACTTGAAAACCGGCATTTGTTCTTTAGACTTGAAAACCGGCATTTGTTCTTTAGACTTGAAAACCGGCATTTGTTCTTTAGACTTGAAAACCGGCATTTGTTCTTTAGACTTGAAAACCGGCATTTGTTCTTTAGACTTGAAAACCGGCATTTGTTCTTTAGACTTGAAAACCGGCATTTGTTCTTTAGACTTGAAAACCGGCATTTGTTCTTTAGACTTGAAAACCGGCATTTGTTCTTTAGACTTGAAAACCGGCATTTGTTCTTTAGACTTGAAAACCGGCATTTGTTCTTTAGACTTGAAAACCGGCATTTGTTCTTTAGACTTGAAAACCGGCATTTGTTCTTTAGACTTGAAAACCGGCATTTGTTCTTTAGACTTGAAAACCGGCATTTGTTCTTTAGACTTGAAAACCGGCATTTGTTCTTTAGACTTGAAAACCGGCATTTGTTCTTTAGACTTGAAAACCGGCATTTGTTCTTTAGACTTGAAAACCGGCATTTGTTCTTTAGACTTGAAAACCGGCATTTGTTCTTTAGACTTGAAAACCGGCATTTGTTCTTTAGACTTGAAAACCGGCATTTGTTCTTTAGACTTGAAAACCGGCATTTGTTCTTTAGACTTGAAAACCGGCATTTGTTCTTTAGACTTGAAAACCGGCATTTGTTCTTTAGACTTGAAAACCGGCATTTGTTCTTTAGACTTGAAAACCGGCATTTGTTCTTTAGACTTGAAAACCGGCATTTGTTCTTTAGACTTGAAAACCGGCATTTGTTCTTTAGACTTGAAAACCGGCATTTGTTCTTTAGACTTGAAAACCGGCATTTGTTCTTTAGACTTGAAAACCGGCATTTGTTCTTTAGACTTGAAAACCGGCATTTGTTCTTTAGACTTGAAAACCGGCATTTGTTCTTTAGACTTGAAAACCGGCATTTGTTCTTTAGACTTGAAAACCGGCATTTGTTCTTTAGACTTGAAAACCGGCATTTGTTCTTTAGACTTGAAAACCGGCATTTGTTCTTTAGACTTGAAAACCGGCATTTGTTCTTTAGACTTGAAAACCGGCATTTGTTCTTTAGACTTGAAAACCGGCATTTGTTCTTTAGACTTGAAAACCGGCATTTGTTCTTTAGACTTGAAAACCGGCATTTGTTCTTTAGACTTGAAAACCGGCATTTGTTCTTTAGACTTGAAAACCGGCATTTGTTCTTTAGACTTGAAAACCGGCATTTGTTCTTTAGACTTGAAAACCGGCATTTGTTCTTTAGACTTGAAAACCGGCATTTGTTCTTTAGACTTGAAAACCGGCATTTGTTCTTTAGACTTGAAAACCGGCATTTGTTCTTTAGACTTGAAAACCGGCATTTGTTCTTTAGACTTGAAAACCGGCATTTGTTCTTTAGACTTGAAAACCGGCATTTGTTCTTTAGACTTGAAAACCGGCATTTGTTCTTTAGACTTGAAAACCGGCATTTGTTCTTTAGACTTGAAAACCGGCATTTGTTCTTTAGACTTGAAAACCGGCATTTGTTCTTTAGACTTGAAAACCGGCATTTGTTCTTTAGACTTGAAAACCGGCATTTGTTCTTTAGACTTGAAAACCGGCATTTGTTCTTTAGACTTGAAAACCGGCATTTGTTCTTTAGACTTGAAAACCGGCATTTGTTCTTTAGACTTGAAAACCGGCATTTGTTCTTTAGACTTGAAAACCGGCATTTGTTCTTTAGACTTGAAAACCGGCATTTGTTCTTTAGACTTGAAAACCGGCATTTGTTCTTTAGACTTGAAAACCGGCATTTGTTCTTTAGACTTGAAAACCGGCATTTGTTCTTTAGACTTGAAAACCGGCATTTGTTCTTTAGAGTTGAAAACCGGCATTTGTTCTTTAGAGTTGAATACCGGCATTTGTTCTTTAATTTGAAACCGGATTGTTCTGAAGTTATGTCTGATTCTGAATCAAGTGAACCAAGTGATCCCGAAATGGATGAGAAAGAAAAGGAGATGTACAAACATCTAGCCTATTTCACCAAATCTTTCAAGAAAAAGTTCTTCAAAAAGAGACCAAACAACAATCAACTTCGAACTTCATCTGTTTCTTCTTATGCTAAGAATGCTCAAGGTCCCAATTTTGGTAACCACACTGAGAATGTCAGTGGAGAAAGAAAGTTTGAGACTCCAAAGAAGTTTGAAAAGAAAGTTGTTGAAAAGAAGAATGATGACAGAAAATGCTACAAATGTGGAATACCTGGTCATTTTGCTATTAATTGCACCAAACCTCGTTAGAAGAACTCCGATTACTACAAATACAAACTCATGTTGGCAAAGCAAGAAGAAAGTGGTATTTCTCTCCTTGCAGAGGATGACAAGTGGCTACATCTTTCTGATGATGTGACTGAAGAACTTGCAGCTAATGTATGCTTCATGACAAAGATCATGCGATCTAAGGAGTTAGATGAAGGTTCTACCAGTTCAGAGACTGAAGATGATGAGGTAATCACAATTCCTAAGTGTGATCTGGCCCAATATATAGATAATTGTGATAAAGCAATCGAAGTAAATAAATCTTTGAGAAAGGAAATTTCAAAATTAACTGGATATTTGAAAGTGAAAGAAAACTCTTTGAATGAATTTCAAATCAAACATGACACACTTCAAAAGGATTTTGATGATTTGAAAACAAATAAAGCTTCAGTTTCAATTACTTCTTCCTCTGAGTTGCACCTTGAAAAGCAAAAACTTGAGACCAAAGTTTTTGAACTAAACAAGACCATCAAAGAGATGCAACTTGCAAAGACCAATGAGATGCTTCGAGCAAATGCTTTGTCTGATGACCTTGAATCCTTGAAACTAAAACTGGAAGAATCTAAACCTGATTTAAAGGAATTAGAAGACAAAATTTCCTATTTAAACTATGCTTGTTGCATAAAAGATTCATATAATCAAAAACTTGATAAGAAAAATGATGAGCTTAAAGCAGAAATCAAATTTTATCAAGATTCATATAATCGATCGATCATGTAAACAAATATTTTTAAACAAGCCTAGAGGTTTTGAAATGGAATTCACTCAAGGGTTGGGTTATGAGAATCCAAAGTTTTTGCTCAAGGCACAACATGAAGTTCCACCTTTGTATGATGCCAATTACATGAGATATGGCATGACCATCCAGTATGTAAGACCAAGTTATGGTGATTATGAGACAGATGATTATCTAGCAAAGTGTACTACAATTAATTGTAATTATGATCAAATCAATGAGACAAATGATCTCTTCAATCTTCCTCTTGTTCCAAAAAGAAAATCTCATTCGGTTAAAATTGTTGAAATTAATGAAAACTCGAATGAAAAATAGCTTGTTGTTTCTTCAAATGAGTCTAAATCAGAGGAAGAAAGTTCGGTTCCAAAACCTGCTTTAGTTCGTCCTTATATTCCACAAAGTGTCTTGGAAAAACAGATTGAAGATCTGAAAAGATCTCTTGATGAAAAACAAAAATTGCTAGATAATCTAATGCCTCAAAATCAATGTCCCAAGAATGTGTCAGTTGTTTCTGCCCCACCCAGTGATGTTGTCTATGATTGCACTGAACCCAACTGTCCAATTTGTGATGTAATGAAATCTTCCAATCCTGCTAATTGTACTGTTTGTGAACTTGTGAATGCTTCTGTGCAAACTGACTTCGATACTGTTAAGACCATTGATGTTTCAATTCAGACTCACTCTGACAATACGACCAATGAGACCCCAATTGATACCCAACTTTACTTGGATGAGATTGATGCATTAACACGAGATTTAGAAAGAGAAAAGAAAGTCAAAATGACAATTTATGATGCACATCAAAAAGACAAAAGAGAGTTTCAAACAAAGTCAACTCTTTTTGTAACAAAAGAATGGAAGTACATCAAAATTATCAAAGAACTTATGGTTCATAATGACGAACTTCAATCTTTATTAAAGGAAGCTAATGCATCAAAATCACTCAAAGAAAGTCCTTGTCCCCTAAAGACAAATGTCCCAAGTGTGAGTTTGGAGTCCAATTCAAAGGTTAAATATACCAAAATGGATTTCTCAAATCTTCCTAACCTTGTTAACTTTTTAGAAGAAGATCATGATTATGATTCAGATTTTGAAAAAGATTTTCAGAAAAAGGAAGTCAAAACCAATGTTTCTTCAAAGCAAACTCCAAAACCACACTTTCCAAAGACTCCATCTTCAAAACCAAAGATCACCAATGTGAAACAGACCCCCAAAAGACCTCAATCTGACCATACCTCAAAGCAAACCAAGATTAATTCTGCACCCAACACCCCTGCTTCTTCTAAACATGTTAAGGTAGAGTCTTGGGCAACAGCTCACAAACAACCTAAGTATCATAAGTATTCTAGCTTTCCTAGTCAGTCTTCAAAGTCCTCTAAGAGCATCCTGCATGTAGTTAGAGATGATATTGTAGGAACAGTTAGATACAGAGATCAATATGGTTGGTTTTCACCCACTTACAACAAGAAGACTCCTATGACCAAAGAGTCCATCAAGAAGAACCCTGTAGAGAACATTTGTAACACCCGTCGTTTAAAAATATGGATTTCCAAAAAATTTCGCCTAACGGCGTCAAAGAAAAGCGGAAGTAAACTTTAAAAGACCAAACCAAAAGAATCTGTTTGGTTCATTTATTATTGGGTGTTACTAGCCATATCATCAAAATAAGTTCAATTGGAAACCCATCGGTTGCCCAACATTAAACAACCGATCACAATATCAATTCAAGACATAAACATCTTAACATAAAACAAATGTCTAAAATGAGCAGCCACTATGGGTAAACTACAGCCAGCTTCAAGATCATCTACCCATGCCTCACATCTTCTCACATCTACCTGCTCACTAATGTTGGACCTGACGGCACAACACATTTAAAAAGAGCAAGTGTTAGCTAACGAATTAGCTAAGTAAGATAACACATCATTAATAAAACATTTGTCCATTTAAAACTTTATAGAAAAGTCATTTGAATCGTTAAGGCACAAATCACATCATAGATTACATCTCACATAACATATCATCACATCAAACATCATCATAATAGGATGAACCACCCTAAATGTGCCTAGTCATCTTTCATATCTTTTTCACATATCATCTTTGCAAGTGTGACATAAGTCACGCATATCATATAACATATACATCTCATTAAGTGTGACAAAAGTCACACCCAACTAGATAGACAAGCCTTACGGTTGTACATCAATGTCGTTAAGGAATGGCAAGCCAATCTAGGAGTAGTCCGTATGTTCAAAGACATTGGTGGGTAATCACGCCACCCGGATATACTCAAACCACGTAATTATGTTGCAAGGAGCCACCCAAAAAACCACATATACGCACCCGCCGGGCAAGGGCAAGTACGGGTTAAGCTTAACACTTCTCACATCATTTACGAGCTCAGTTTGCATCACATATAGTTTAGGTGTCCACATTACCTAAACATCATCACATATTCATCTTTTACGTTTGGGCCCTTAAACGTGCACGTGTCATGGCAACTTAATAGTCTAGTGAACTAGATGAACAAGCCATGTAATCATGCACACTTCACATATCATCAACATATATCACATTTCAATTCATCTCAAGGCATTACATAGCATTTCATAGCATATCATTACATCTCATATCATTGCATAACATTTCATAGAATATCGTTATATCTCATATCATTACATGGCATTTCATATGATATCATTACATTTCATGTCATAGGGACTTCATTTCAGGCCTCAATAGTCATTTACATAGCCCATATCACCTCCCATGTAACCCCGAATACCCATAAGCAATCAAGATATCAATTGGGAAGTTATTATATAAAAACCATGTTTTTGTTGAACCCTCAGCATGTCAAAGTAGTGTATCTTACCTCGTAGAAGCGCACAACAAATGATACATAAGTTACCGAGCTTTGTAAGTATTCCCGACTACCTATAATCATTGAATGACCAATAAATGAGCTAACCAAAAAACCCACTTACTTATGGTCATGAATCATGTCTAAATACCTATATATATGACTCACAACAATGCTTGATGCATCGGAGGTTCGTTTAATACTTTAGAGCTTACATAACTCGACGGAACTCGGCATTCACTCACTAAATTAATCTTTCTGGAAACTTGACATCATAAAAATATTTTAAAAGCATTACCATTAGAAAGTAGACTCTCTCACAATTCCGTGGATAGCTTATTTGTCAAAAACGGAGTTACGGTTCAAAAGTTATGGCCTTTTGAAAATTCTGTCGCTATTGCGTCGCAATGGGCAAATTGCGTCGCAACTTAAGTCACTGCATTCCAGTTGCGCCTCAACTTAGTAGTTGCGCCGCAACTGGCCCCGAATCTGCACAAACCTCATTGTTTAACTTCCAAAACTTAAGCAAACACACCCCAAACGACCCCAAACCTTATGAACGACTTTTGTACCTCAAAATTCATCATTTTAAGACCATAATGATGTAATGAAATCATTGATTAACCCCTACTTAATTTGCATCATAATAACAAACGTTTTAGGTTACCGAATCAACCAAAACACTCGTTTAAGACATCAATTGATCCTCTAATGACCTAGATCAGTTATGGATCTGATTATATGATTGAAATGATATAAAATCAATGTTGTTATACCTTTACTACTTGTAGATTGCAAGGAGGATGCAAAAGGCTTGATTAAACACACTAGAATCACATGTTTTGGAGGATTTTGCAAAGGGAATCGATAGGGAGAGGAGGGGGACGGTTTTGGAGAGGAAAATAGGGATTAGGAACTGAAATTATGTCAATTAGGTTAGCCTAATTGACCCCTAAACCTGGACACCACTTTCACAAACTCTTAGTTAGGTCCCTCCACTTCACAACTTGACATTTAAGGCTCAAATTAGCTAACGGGAATACTTACCGACATATTTAACACCTTTAATCATCCTAACACATTAACACATGAATCATTAAGGTTTTAAAACCTTACACATAAAGCACATTAATCACACACAAACATTAAATCTCCTAGAGACTTAACGGACACGTTGTGTTGACTTAACGACTCAAGTCAACCGTTAATGTATCTTGTTTGTGATCCCGACAACCTATCTCGAGTTCATAGTCATTAAACCTGTATAAACCCAACCTAATAAGGTTATAAGACCATACATTAACTTAGGTACACTTATAGAACCCTTAAACGCTTGTTTCGGACCTCAAACGGGCTCACAGACCCTTTATGTGGCGCATGCTTTGAATATGCGTCGCATAATTGCTTCAAAAATCACCCAGAAACCTCCCAGGCCCCGATTTTGGAGGGGGACGGTTTTGGAGAGGAAAATAGGGATTAGGAACTGAAATTATGTCAATTAGGTTAGCCTAATTGACCCCTAAACCTGGACACCACTTTCACAAACTCTTAGTTAGGTCCCTCCACTTCACAACTTGACATTTAAGGCTCAAATTAGCTAACGGGAATACTTACCGACATATTTAACACCTTTAATCATCCTAACACATTAACACATGAATCATTAAGGTTTTAAAACCTTACACATAAAGCACATTAATCACACACAAACATTAAATCTCCTAGAGACTTAACGGACACGTTGTGTTGACTTAACGACTCAAGTCAACCGTTAATGTATCTTGTTTGTGATCCCGACAACCTATCTCGAGTTCATAGTCATTAAACCTGTATAAACCCAACCTAATAAGGTTATAAGACCATACATTAACTTAGGTACACTTATAGAACCCTTAAACGCTTGTTTCGGACCTCAAACGGGCTCACAGACCCTTTATGTGGCGCATGCTTTGAATATGCGTCGCATAATATATAATGTATATATTATTGGTCGTCTCCATGGCACGTCATTAAGGCTCGAATCAGACTCCTTGCGCGAGTTAAAGGAGTCACTTCTCTGTCTTTCGTTGCCCAATGGACTCCAACTTTCGATGACGTCAATATATGTCGCACCGACTTAGATAATATGGATAACCGTTCGTGTACGCGTGTTATTATAGAGATATCGCACCAAATTTCGGAGCTACAATCCCCAGAATGTGTCGTCTAGAATGTATATCGGAATGCGTTCTATCGGCGTCGTCGAATCGTAATTTGGCTTTAATACCACTCGTCCTTCACAAGTCTCCAACTTCATTCGGCGTTTCCATATGTTTCGCACCATCTCAGATCGAATACAAAGGTTATGTGTAGTTTCTAAAAGGATAGAGTCGCGTCATATCTTGGGACTACAATTCTTAGAGTATATCGTCCAACGTTCGTGGGAAGATGTTCCACCAATGATATCGCGTTGTCGTATGTCAATATTGAGTAGCGGTGTCATAAGAAATATGATGATGGATAATTTTCAAAAGAGCACAAGCGAACGAATGACGGAGGGGTATTTAATGACAACTTTCATATTGCACATTCAAACTTTCACATTGCACATTACAACTTTCACATTGCACACTATAAGCTTTTACATTGCACACTATAACTTTCACATTGCACACTATAAGCTTTCACATTGCACATTACAACTTTCACATTGCACATTACAACTTTCACATTGCACATTCAAACTTTCACATTGCACATTACAAACTTTCACATTGCACATTAACTTTCACATTGCACACTATAAGCTTTCACATTGCACATTACAACTTTCACATTGCACATTCAAACTTTCACATTGCACATTACAACTTTCACATTGCACATTACAACTTTCACATTGCACATTCAAACTTTCACATTGCACACTATAAGCTTTCACATTGCACACTATAAGCTTTCACATTGCACATTCCAAACTTTCACATTGCACATTACATCTTTCACATTGCACATTACAACTATCACATTGCACACTATAAGCTTTCACATTGCATATTCCAAACTTTCACATTGCACATTAAACTTTCACATTGCACACTATAAGCTTTCACATTGCACATTACCAAACTTTCACATTGCACATTACAAACTTTCACATTGCACATTAACTTTCACATTGCACACTATAAGCTTTCACATTGCACATTACAACTTTCACATTGCACATTACAACTTTCACATTGCACATTCAAACTTTCACATTGCACACTATAAGCTTTCACATTGCACATATAAGCTTTCACATTGCACATTACAACTTTCACATTGCACACTATAAACTTTCACATTGCACATTACAACTTTCACATTGCACATTATAAGCTTTCACATTGCACATTACAACTTTCACATTGCACATTACAACTTTCACATTGCACACTATAAGCTTTCACATTGCATACAACTTTCACATTGCACATTACAACTTTCACATTGCACATTACAAACTTTCACATTGCACATTACAACTTTCACATTGCACACTATAAGCTTTCACATTGCATATTACAACTTTCACATTGCACATTATAAGTTTCACATTGCACATTCCAAACTTTCACATTGCACATTACAACTTTCACATTGCACATTACAAACTTTCACATTGCACACTATAACTTTCACATTGCACACTAAACTTTCACATTGCACATTCCAAACTTTCACATTGCACACTATAAGCTTTCACATTGCACACTATAACTTTCACATTGCACACTATAAGCTTTCACATTGCACATTCAAACTTTCACATTGCACACTATAACTTTCACATTGCACATATAAGCTTTCACATTGCACATTAAGCTTTCACATTGCACACATAAGCTTTCACATTGCACATTACAACTTTCACATTGCACATTACAACTTTCACATTGCACACTATAAGCTTTCACATTGCACATATACAACTTTCACATTGCACATTACAACTATCACATTGCACACTATAAGCTTTCACATTGCACATATAACTTTCACATTGCACATTACAACTTTCACATTGCACACTATAAGCTTTCACATTGCACACTATAACTTTCACATTGCACATTACAACTTTCACATTGCACACTATAAGCTTTCACATTGCACATATAACTTTCACATTGCACACATAACTTTCACATTGCACATTCCAAACTTTCACATTGCACATTCAAACTTTCACATTGCACATATAAGCTTTCACATTGCACACTATAAGCTTTCACATTGCACATTACAACTTTCACATTGCACACTATAAGCTCTCACATTGAACATTACAACTTTCACATTGCACATTACAACTTTCACATTTCACACTATAAGCTTTCACATTGCACATTATAAGCTTTCACATTGCACATTACAACTTTCACATTGCACACTATAAGCTTTCACATTGCACACTATAACTTTCACATTGCACACTAAACTTTCACATTGCACATTCAAACTTTCACATTGCACACTATAAGCTTTCACATTGCACACCATAATCTTCACATTGCACACTATAAGCTTTCACATTGCACATTACAACTTTCACATTGCACATTACAACTTTCACATTGCACATTACAACTTTCACATTGCACATTACAACTTTCACATTGCACATTACAACTTTCACATTGCACACTATAAGCTTTCACATTGCATATTACCAACTTTCACATTGCACATTATAACTTTCACATTGCACATTCCAAACTTTCACATTGCACATTCCAAACTTTCACATTGCACATTACAACTTTCACATTGCACACTATAAGCTTTCACATTGCAATCAAATCATGCCCAAATTCACATGTTATAGCATGGAGTAGCATGTATCAACGAATATCTTTCAATCTTATTCATTTCACTTCTAATGTGCAGAGGGGAATCCTACTAAACTATCATAATCCTCAAGTAAGGCAAGTCTCGAATCGCTATATATGCTTAGGTGAATGTCTAAATGCAACACGTATTCTCATTAAAACGAGTTTAATAAAGATATTTTTTTTATTTTTTTTTATTTTTTTATTTTTTTTTTTTATTTTTTGAAAGGAATCCTTTTGAACATAAGTCCAAGTGGCCGTTTGAGTTTTACATGGTCCTCTCATAATTAAACGTAGATTCATGACTTTACGTTTAATTATGGTCCTACCATGTAAAGCTCAAACTAGTCCGCTCAACCTTATGCTCGACTCGACTATAAAATTCGTTTTGAAAAGAGGCTATAGTTTTGGAATTCCCGGAGGAACCCCAATGTTCTCTATAACCTTAGGCTCTGATACCATTTTCTGTAACACCCCAACCACGGCGGAATGATGAGATGTACAGAAAGTCGAGTATTCAAAACAAAGGATAATAGATAGCATTCACCATAGCTTTAGTTGATAAAAATAATTTTACAATGCACAAGCATGTGAACCAATTCCCAAGTACAATACGTCTACCATACTTGGATATTGAGTCCACGAAACACATAACAATTACATGAGATGATATGCTACAATGATTAAGGCGGATTCCATTGCCCGTCACAAGGTTTGATCTTTGACTCCAAAGTGCAATGCAAACAAACATGATGCATATAATTCCTCAAAGCTTATGCTAATTCCTGAAAAGCAAGAAGAAAAAGTG
Organism: Erigeron breviscapus; assembly: GCA_034093135.1. Lineage (NCBI taxonomy): Eukaryota > Viridiplantae > Streptophyta > Magnoliopsida > Asterales > Asteraceae > Erigeron > Erigeron breviscapus. The sequence goes on along the minus strand of CM067170.1, from coordinate 154,111,317 downwards.
TCAACTACGAAAACGTAGTTGGTGAGTGCATAGGTTTACAAGTAAATCTCGTTACATATCCATTTCAAAATAGTTGAGAAATCCATGGTAAATTATAACGTTCTCATTCGTCACATTTATCGTGAGAGAAAAATATATCAATCGATTAATCATTTATCATACCAAAACCATTTGGTCATCAATACTTCAATATTGCCAAGTTCAACAACTTTCAAGATTCCATATAAGGTCCAATACCCAAACCGTATGTTCAATCAATAATTTCCATCCTCAGCAATAATAATTTCCATTCCGCCCAAAGGCATAATTCGATGAGTATATGCTTGAGCTACTACTACGACCATTTTACATGTCCCAAACAACATAATATTTCATTTCAGAGCACAAGCTGTCAATCAAGTGCTTTAATCACAATTGGGGTCGTGCCATGGAGACGACCAATAATATATACAGATAGTTAGAGCACCGCTCGGGTCGGACTGGCAATGAAGGTGGCCACAAAGATCCTATCTAGTGGGTGAGTGGACGACTCTAGTTGCGCAACCCTCTAACTACAGGCCTCCACTATCGGAGTTAATAGTAGTGTACTGAAGTATCTCAGTTTGACAGAACTCAAGCTCATCGCATAACATATAACACATTGAACATACAATATCCCATTTCATAATCATTCTTTCAAGAATCATTTCATATATATAAAGCCATTTTATTTATCATGCTTTTCACCCCGAAAGTAAAACACATAAAAGAGTTTGAAAGGGGGCTATGGCTCACCTTGATATGCCGCATATTATATTCACTTATCCAAAATGGGTATTTCCCATCTATCGCTTCCTTGATCAAATATCCATCATATTCCTCAATCACATTTCGAGCCAAGACTATCCCTACGATAGGACTAATATACGTAAGTTCCTATCTTAAGCCATCACTAAGAAATGCCACTTTCGTTATGTTGTCATAAATTTTGGGATCCAAGTATATTGTTAATATTTGCATCTTTTTGATTGTAGAGAGTGTTGGTGTAAAAGGGTCACTTTCATTATACATGTAGTTATAAGTTGTTAGAATTTCGGTAGCTTGCCTTTGATTATCATGGTTCCCATTGTGTGCTTTGCTTGATTATAATATTTGACATTAGTAACTTCATAATATTAGTATTTATGAATACTTCCTGATTTATGACTATGTATTTAATTTAATATTATTTAATTAATTATTTATTCATTTTCTTGATTTATTAACCAAATAATTCTTTAAAAATACTTTTAAGTACCTCACTTGCCTTTATAAATTGTGCCTAATTATATTTGGGTTATATTCTGATTATTATGCTTTTTAACTTAGAATATTGTGATATATATATTTATTTATGTAAATTTTCTTATTAATTTAAAAAAATAGTTATTAATTAGTGATTTTCACTTACTTAATTATTTCTAAATTATATGACATTTGTTCTTTGACTTAAAATGATTTTACTCCAGTAGGTTTTAGTCACTTTCATCATTGGTTGTGATTATTTAACCAATTTCATGATTTATATAATTTATTTATTTATTTATTTACCTTTTTAATTATCATTTAAATTTAATAATTAATAGAAATTCTTAGAAATCACCACACAACTTTTTGGCTAAAAATCTCAGGCCTTTTAGGAAGCTTTTATCATGGGAAAAATCATATCAATTCAACCTCTCTTGTGTCTCGCTCATTTTGAGGATTCTAAGCTTATAAATCGTTTACCGAAATAGTGATTTTGCCTCATTTTCCAAGCAATTCAAATGCGTCAAAATGGATTTTCATCCTTATTTCATTATTTACAGAATGTTCATTATATTTTGGTGCCTTAAGTCGTGATAGTGGTGGTGGTGTGATGTGTGCAAATTAAAGCTTTCGGTTAGTGCTTATATGAACCGAATTAGTGATTTGTAGGCTTGTCTTTGCCATTTAATAACCAAGTTAAGTTTTATAACTTTTATTTGACATATTCTCAGTAGGTTTATAATACTTTTGTTACGAGATTGTTGGAGTTGGTTAGAGTTGCAATCTAGTGACTTTTAGCTTATTTTGTTGTGAAGAACTTTTACTTGGAATTTTCTGTTTTAACACTTATTTTCATAAAATGTTGAGTAGTCATTCTTGGTTGAGTTGAATTATTTGGACATTTGTGATTTTTATACAGAGACATATATGTGTCCTATATTTATGTGAATTTTTGCTAAATTTTTAGACATTGTTTACTACCTCTAAAAATTTCCAAACCAAAACTGGTCAGAACAAGAGCTGCTGTGCGACTCAAGATATTTTATAAAAGATTTCTATGATGGACATTTAAGAAACATCTCCCAATTTTATTTTAAGTTAGGGACACTTGGAACTCAGTTCACACCAAGTTTAAACTTCTGAAACCTATTAGTTAAGGAATTAAAAATCGTCAAAGTTGACTCAACATTAAGACAAAAATCCAGTTTTGACCACTTTTGGTAGAAAAATCATATCTTTGGTTTGGTTTAGTGTTTTTGAGTGATTCCAGTTGGAGGTTAATCTTAACTCTTTTATCTACAACTTTTATTTTAAGTTAGGGACACTTGAACTCAGTTCACACCAAGTTTAAACTTCTGAAACCTATTAGTTAAGGAATTAAAAATCGTCAAAGTTGACTCAACATTAAGACAAAAATCCAGTTTTGACCACTTTTGGTAGAAAAATCATATCTTTGGTTTGGTTTAGTGTTTTTGAGTGATTCCAGTTGGAGGTTAATCTTAACTCTTTTATCTACAATTTTATTTTAAGTTAGGGACACTTGGAACTCAGTTCACACCAAGTTTAAACTTCTGAAACCTATTAGTTAAGGAATTAAAAATCGTCAAAGTTGACTCAACATTAAGACAAAAATCCAGTTTTGACCACTTTTGGTAGAAAAATCATATCTTTGGTTTGGTTTAGTGTTTTTGAGTGATTCCAGTTGGAGGTTAATCTTAACTCTTTTATCTACAACTTTTATTTTGAAAGTTTTGCTTGAAACGGCCCTCACATGTTCATTTTATCCGTCCAAAGACAGGAGAATGATTCTGTCAGAAGGTATTTGGGTCCAAACAACTCACCAATGACCATTCTTGCTTTATTAACACATGAGTTCATCATTTACAAGATTAATACTTTATTTTTATATCTCTTAACATCAAATTTCCAGATTATTATACCTCTTTTAACATATTTTTCACTTAGTACAAGTTCATCCATTTCATAATCCAACAACAAGATTCAACTTTCTTAGATCTAACATGTATTCATTCAAATCAACACTTTTCAATACCAAACTTTATAGATCTAACTTTCAACAACATAAAAACATCTTTTTAATGAAAATCTCAGAAATATATTCTTCAAAATATACAAAAACATATAGATCTATGAAAAGGAAAATCACTTTAAAAGCTACTAATTTATAACAACACTTTTGGGTCTTAAACTTGTTGAATCCTTGGATCTTTCTCATAGATTTCGACATGCATATGCATGAGGAGAAAGATCCTATCAACTTGCCTTCATCAAGTGTATATTACAAAGAAAACAAGAAGAAAACATAAACTTTTGATAAAACCTTTGAACATTAACAAGAACAATATAGATCTAGTAAAGAGATGAAGATTTATACCCTTGAAGAACTTGGTTTTGAAGGTGAAAAATGGGCAGAATTTTCGGACCTATTTAGGCTCTTAATAACCCTTAATCCAAGCTTGAAACAACCCTTAATCTTATCTTGAAACAACCCTTTCTTAACCCTTATTATTTATCTTTGATTATTATCTTTGATTTAAACAACCCTTAATCTTAATCTTGAAACAACCCTTAATCTTATCTTGAAACAACCCTTAATCTTATCTTGAAAAATGGGCAGAATTTTCAGACCTATTTATGCTCCTAATAACCCTTAATCCAATCTTGAAACAACCCTTAATCTTATCTTGAAACAACCCTTGCTTAACCCTTATTATTAATATAGTTTAGATTGATTTTTGTTCTTGTTTTTCTTGATTATTTGAGCCAAAATGGAGGAAGAAAAGGAAGGGGAAGTGCAGAATTTTTGAGAGAGAAAATGTGTTGTGTGTGTGTATGTGTTGTAATTTGGTGAAGAGTGTGTGTGAGGGGGGGGGCAATGGTTAAGGGTAGGGTTTCTATCCTTTTTTTTTATTTTATAAAAAGGGTGTATGTAAGTATGTATATATATTTTAAGTGGATATTTGTTTTATAGGTGTAACATGTATTTGCTTGTTCATATAAATTGATTAGTTGTCTTAGTATATGTACATGTATGTGTGTCGTGTATATGTACATATATATGCATATATTCGTATTTTAAAAGTTGTTACTTAATCCATTTATTCATAATCTTGTATTTATATTAGACTCGTACATATATACTTATTATTGTTCAAGCATTTTCATGTGCTTAAGGAGTTTTAATCATTTTTAAGATGCTCATGGTATTTTCATGACCAAATGTAATTTAGTTGGCTTGAGGATTCAATTTGTTGGACATTTTTAAGAATTTTGATTGTTATCTCAACTTGTGAGACTCACATTATTATTTATATAACTTAACTTCTCGAACTAAAGTTTTTGGTTCGTTGACCTTTTGTCAAGTTCAATTAGAACTAGTTTATAGCTTGAGATTGTGTTGAATGATTATAGTTATTATTCATGGCATTTTTTTTTAAGATAGCTAGTCACCTACAATACTTTATTGAACTAGAGGGCAATTATCACCATGCCGAAATGTCTAGAAGGCCAATTCTCTTAATAAACCTCTAGGGATAGATACCTAGATAAGTCTAAGTAAATTGTCCTAGTCGGAAATTGAGGGTTGTTACAATATTCTCATTGGTTCCAGAGATAACAACTTGTTTACCATTGACCTCAACAATATTCCGACTCCTTCTTCAAATATTTGTCTTCTTTCAAAAGCATCAGCTCAAAATGCTTGGTTATGGCATCGTCGTCTTTCCCATCTTAACTTTCAAACGATTAATGCTCTCGTTGATAAACAACTTGTCGACGATCTTCCTGATTTCAAATATGAGAGTGAACATGTTTGTCCTGCTTGTGCAATTGGCAAAATGAAGAAAGCTTCTCACAGACCAAAGAAACACCTCAGTACTGAAGCCCTTTACATCTTCTTCATATGGATTTGTGCGGTCCGATGCGGGTTCAAAGCATCCATGGAAAGAGATACATTCTTGTAATTGTTGATGATTATTCTCGAAATACTTGGGTATTCTTTCTCCGTGAAAAGAGTGATACTCCACAAGTACTTATAGACTTCATCAAAAAGACCCAAGTGAATCTTCAGTCAACCGTTTGCATTGTTCGATCTGATAATGGTACTGAATTCAAAAATGCTACTCTTGATTCGTTCTTTTCTTCCATGGGTATTTCACATCAATTTTCCGCCGCTCGAACACCTCAACAAAATGGAGTAGTTGAAAGAAGAAATCGTACTCTTGTTGAAGCAGCTCGTACTATGCTTGCTTATTCTAAGCTGCCTCCAAACTTATGGGCTGAAGCTATAGCTACTGCTTGCTTTACTCAAAACAGATCCATCATCAATAAAAGGTTCGAGAAAACTCCTTATGAGGTGATTAATAAGCGAAAGCCCAATGTGAACTTCTTACATATATTCGGATGTGTATGTTATGTTCTAAATGATCGTGATAATCTGGGCAAGTTTGAACCCTAAGGTGATGAGGCATACTTCATTGGTTATTCAAGAGAATCAATTGCCTATCGTGTTTATATCCGTTGAACCAAGAAAATTGTAGAGAGTATGAATGTTAAATTTGATGAACTCTCTGGTATGGTTCTTGAACACCACAGTTCAAGACCCGATCTTCATCGTCCACAAGCTTCCGCAACAAAGACCAATTCTGCCATCCAACATTCATTTTCTTCTCCGACAACTAAAGAATTAGATATCTTGTTTGAAGAATTCTATCAAGATCGTTCTCCTGTAGCAGAACCTATTTTGGCTGAACCTGAAGTCTCCTCTTCCAATATCTCTGAATCTGAGCAACAAAGTTCGTATTCTTCTACATCTTCTCCCGATGATTCTTCACCTCAACCTTCAGACAACTCTACTTCTCTAAATGCATCTTCATCTGTGAATTCGTCGAACTATTCTTCTGCACCAACTGATTCTTCTGCACAAGTTCGACATCAGCAAATCTCTCAAGTAACTAATCTAGCTAATGATCCTGAAGCATATGAAGAAGAATTAGTTGAACAAATTGAACCAAGTTTTGAACAACTTATTGAACAACATTCTCCAGGCTTCATTAATCCTGATGAGAATAATGATCCAGCCGATCCGCTTCCTCATTCAGAAAAATGGTCATGTTCTATGCTTCCTCATCCTTCGACACAGATTATTGGAGATCCAAATTCTGGAATAACGGCACGCTCTGCTTCTGCTAATGAATGCTTGTTTGTTAACTTCTTGAGCATGGTTGAGCCTAAAACTGTCACTGATGCTCTTCAAGATCCTGATTGGGTCAAGGCCATGCAAGAAGAACTTTCTCAGTTTGAGGGTCTCGAAGTATGGAAATTGGTTCCAAATCCATACAAGCATAAAGAACCTATTAAAACCAAATGGATCTTTAAGAATAAAAAGGATGAGAATGGGATTGTCGTTTGAAACGAGGCCAGATTGGTTGCTAAAGGATATTCACAGCAAGATGGTGTTGATTATGATGAGACATTTGCTCCAGTTGCTCGTATTGAGGCCATTCGTATTTTTCTTGCTTATGCGGCATTCAAGAACTTCACTGTTTATCAAATGGATGTCAAATCTGCTTTCTTGAATGGCGTGCTGAAAGAAGAGGTTTATGTAGATCAACCAGAGGGCTTTGTAGATCCTAAACGTCCGGACTATGTATACAGGTTAGACAAGGCGTTATATGGACTTAAACAAGCTCCTCGTGCATGGTATGATGCTCTCACTGCTTATCTTTTGAAATTTGGATTCAGTAAAGGCTCCATTGACACTACTTTGTTTATCAAACGACAAGGTAGTGATATCATTTTAATCCAGATCTATGTAGATGACATAATTTTTGGGTCAACTAATCCTAAGTACTGCAAAAACTTTTCTGCATTTATGGTTAAGAACTTTGAAATGAGTATGATGGGTGAATTAAACTTTTTCCTTGGTTTACAAGTCAAACAATTGTCAAATGGTATTTTTATCTGTCAAAATAAATACATTATTGACATGTTGAAAAAGTTTGATATGCTTAATTGTCAACCTATTGGTACACCCATGGAAACTCGAACCAAAATTAATGCTGATCTTAATGGTAAACCTTACAATCAGAAACTTTATCGCAATATGATAGGATCTCTAATGTATTTAACTGCTAGTCACCCGGACATTATGTTTGCTACATGTTTGTGTGCTAGATTTCAAGCTAACCCTATGGAAAGTCACGCTCAAGCGGTTAAGAGAATCTTTCGGTATCTCAAGGGTACTCTGAACCTTGGTTTATGGTATCCAAAAGATACCGGTTTCGAACTAACTGCCTACTCAGATGCAGACCATGCAGGTTGCAAGATAGATCGCAAAAGTACTTCTGGCAGTGTGCAATTCCTTGGAGATAAGTTAGTTGGTTGGTCTTCAAAGAAACAAAATTGTGTTTCCACGTCCACCGCAGAAGCTGAATATGTAGTTGCTGCTAGCTGTTGTTCTCAAGTGCTGTGGATGAAGACTCAACTCTCTGACTATGGTTTTCAGTATGACAGAATTCCAATCTACTGTGACTCCAAAAGTGCCATTGCAATCTCTTGCAATCCTGTTCAGCATACCAAGACAAAGCACATCGATGTTAGGTACCATTTTATCAAAGATCATGTTGAAAAAGGTAACATCGAACTCTACTTTGTCCCAACTGACTACCAACTTGCTGACCTTTTTACTAAACCTTTGGATGAACAAAGGTTTAATTTTTTGAAAACCAAGTTGGGTATGCTTGATCTACAAACTTGATTGCTTATTTGTCATGTATTCTACGTTTATTTTCTTGGTCAAACAATTGATGTGTGCTTATGTGCTATTACATGCAATGTTTGAGGAAGAGAACAAGGGTAGAATGCATGCTCATATGGGGAGTTTGTAGAATTTTATTTGTCTGCATGTTCCTAGGGGGAGTTTGTGTTTTTCTTTATTTTTCCTTTAGCTATGTTTGCCTTTTCCTTAAATTTTTCATTTGTCAAAAACTTAATTTTTGCCTTGAAGACTTAACCTTTAAACACATTTTTCCACATTTAAAAAAAAACGGTTTTTAAAAACCGGTAGTCAAAAACCGGTATTGACCATTATAAATACCCCCAAAATCGATATTTGTTTACCCATTTACCTTTTCTCAAATAATCCATTTTCTATTCAAATACCGGCTTTCTCTCGTACTTTATCGGTTTTCTTATCGGCTTTCACAAAAGTTCCTTTACCGGCTTTCATTTTAAAACCAAAAACCGGCATTAGTACTTAAATTCTTCATTTCCCGGTTTTCATTTATCGGTTTTAAGGTATTCTTTACTATTACCGGCTTTAATTATTTCTTCACAAATACCGGTTTTCATTTCCTTAATAAAAATTGTGTTTTTCCCTTTTTAAAATTCAGGGGTGATTACTTATCATTTGTGATTCCTTTATCCATTATTATTTGTTCTTCATAGCAGGTATAATCTCATTCCGTATTGTGTCAATTCATCATTCTTACTTGATTCTTTAGTTCAATATGCTTTGCTAGCTTTATGATCTTGTATGAATTATTATGATTATGATTGAGATGTGATTGCTTTAAACTGTTGATATGATATATCTGCTTGCTCTTCTTAATTGGGATTCTATATGCTTGTTTATCGACCTTGTGATTGTGTGTGCTTAATCTGCTCATTTATCAGTTTTCACAAACCGATATTACTTATAATATTTTTTTCTCTTAAAATTTTTCAAGTGCATCGATACAGTATTTATACTTGGTGTCTTGATGCTTTGAAATACCGGTTTTCAAAAACCGGTATTAGTTCTTAATACTTTCGTTTTTTAAAAAGGCACCATGTCAAAAAATTTCTTAACTAATACCGGTTTTCCCTCACTATTTTTCTCAAATTCGAAAACCGGTATTTCTTTTCTTATTTCCAATTTTCATGAAAACCGGTATTTCTTAACATATTTTCCAAAACCGGTTTTTCTTTACAAAAACACTTAGAAAATTTTTATCTCTTTTTTTTTTGTTTGACAAATCTTCTTTCCATTTCAATTCGTTCTTCATCTGGATTGATCATGATAAAAGTTTTCTAATACCAAATATGTGTGTTTACCTGTTTTTCCTTATTTTTGAGCAACTCAATGTTCATTAATCTGCTCGGTAGCACAAACATTTGTCCCTATTTTTTTTCTCGTGCTTATCTTGTTTGTTTTGTTTGTGAGTTTCTTGCAAGAAATTTCAGTGAGATGCACGGCATTGAACGCCTTGATGTACTGCTTGTGTAGTCTCATATGAAACACTTTGCAAGAACTTTTGAACAAACTTTAATGCAAATTGCCTTCCTGATCAACATAATTTTGTTTCTAACACTTAGTTTCCTTGAGATGCAAGGTATCGAACGCCTTGATGTACTACCTTTGTAATCTCTTGGAAAATACTTGTTAGAATTTCAAAATTATCTTTTTATGCTAAATTGTGCAGTTTCTAACACTCAGTTTCCTTAAGATGCAAGGTATCGAACGCCTTGTTGTACTACCTTTGTAGTCTTTTGGAAAATGCGTGTTAGATCACTGTTTCTTTTTCTTCACTTAAACATGTTTTCATTATCTTACATCGGTTTTCCCTAAGAAGCAAGGTATCGAACGCCTTGTTGTACTGCCTTCGCATCTTCTGTGAAAAACGGTGTAAGATTAAAATCTTTGAGTAAATTAACCCTGGAACAATATTTCCAATTTTTCTACTTGTTAATTACAGAAGGGATTTCCTCAGAGACGGTTGTACCGGAGATATGGAAAACAATTTCGAGCTAATGATTCCATTTCTCGCTCATCACAATATTATCACCGTCGTACTTTATCATCACCCCATGTTTCCTGTATTTACTAATACAACAACCGGTATTGAAGAGGAACTTTTATTCCAGCTGTGGCGCACTATTCAGTATATTAACCCACGAGGAAGAAACCAATCGCCTTATTTTCAATTCGAACTCCTCACAACAAATGATACACCACTAACCGTCACCTTCAATCTTGATAACTTCCGATCCATTATTGGATTTCCTCAAGCTAATTCTCGTGAAGGCGCCACAGAGTTTGAAGCTACCCCATCAACTAATGTAATGCTTCAAAGGGTAAGGGAGCTTGGATATGATGGCCCACTGAATGCTCTGAAAGACTTCAGAAAGAAGAATCTGCACAGATTATGGAACACACTCTCCTCCATCATTAACTATTGTTTATCACCATCCAGAAAAGGACAAGAGGCCATCACATCTCATACTTTGACATACTTGTATGGCATATCCTATGATGTTCATCTCGATTTTGCAGCCATTGCTTGGGAGCACTTGGTGCTAAATGTAAGAGGGAAAGTCAATGCTACAAAGAAGTATATTCCTTTCATCCGATTTCTGACTCTTATTCTCCAACACACTCTCAATGCTCACCCAACAATTCGAAGGTTCCCTCACTCATCAAGATGTCATATTCCAAGGTTTGGAGCTGTATACGCAAACTCCGGCACTGAAAATGTAATTCCTATGCCAATTCCTGCTTCTCTGCTTCGACCGGTGCCTCATGATGATCTGATTTCAGGAATTACAGAGTGTTTATAGAGAGGGCTATGGGAGCTGCAAACCGACAGCTTCCTGCCGCTGCCCCGCATAGGCCGCCTAGTGAGGGTCATAGGTCTAGGAGAAAAAGATCTGAGGGGTTAGAAGGAGAAGTTGAGGCACCGGGCTCATCGTCTGCACCATCAACATCTGTTGTTCCTCCATCTTCATCTTCTGAACCACCGAAAAAGAAACACAAATCCCGCCATCACTCCAAATCAAAATCAAAGTCAAAATCATCTTCTCAACCATCGTCTTCTTCACAAATTCCTTCATCCACTTCTTCTGAAACTCTTGCTTCTCCATCTTCTTCATCGTCACCACTCATTATTAAACGAAAATTGAGGAAAACAACAACTTTACGTGTCCCGACTCCTCTTCAGACAATTCCTGAAGATGTTCCTGAAGATGTTCTACCTGGACATCATGATGACTTAATGGATATTCCGGAGGAACAAGGTGGTCCTGAGGGAGGGGTTGAAAAACATAATGGAGAGGATGAGAGGTCCGGGCTAGGTATAGGGCTTAAAGAAAACGTTGGCCCTTCGACAGATGAAACCATAATTCGCCGGGAAGACACCCCCAGGATAGAAGTCGAGGACTCCCCACCCTCGCAAACTGAAACCTCCACTCGCCACTCTGGATCCTCTCTACAGGATCCAGTTTCATTTTTGCATGGCCACCAACCGCATCCACTATCGTTCCCTCCTTTGGAGCATGACGATATTGAATTCGAGGAGACACATGCCCCTCTCCCAACCTTCATTTCTGACACGATTGAGTCTAGATCCCCCCTAGGTCACTTAATACTGAGCACACACATCCTTTGGATGCTGCCAGAACAGACGGAGAGTTGTTGGATATATTCCCTTCTCGAGGAACGTCTGGAAGACCTGTAAGTGCCATCATTAAGCAAGCACTTAAAACAGGCACTGCGGAGGAAAGCTTTGAGGAAGTTAGGTTCTCCTTGCTCTCTCCTAGCTCCACTCCCAGTTCAACGGGCAATCTAGGAGATCCCGGAAGTCTCACCAACCGTGACATTGTGTTATGCATTCGTGCAAAACCAATTCGTTATGCCACAACTGATGTTGAAGCCTCGCTTCATCAACCATCAGGAAGCCCTGTTGGTTTAATACCTTCAGGCCGCACTGTAATCCCGTCGGAGCCTACAGCTGCGTCAACGATATCTACATCGGACTTACCTCCTTCTTCTCATTCACCAACACCCTCGCAAGCCGAAGAGCTCCGCAAAAGAAAAGGCAAAGCCCAAGCCACCTCTGAAACACCAACAAGATACTCACCTCCACCTACCTCATCTGATCGCCTTGTTCTTAAATCTGATCCTATCTTTCGTGCCTATGTAATTCAACAACTTTCGACCAACACCTTCTCAAATCACTAACTCATTTGGCCGAACGACAACATCCAACCCCTCCAATCACTGCACATAAATCACCATTTCCTTCTCATTCATCTTCATCTTCTTCTTCTGATAATAATTCTGACAACGCATCTGCCCACATCTCTTCTCCTAAGCAATCAAGACTGGAGGAACTCTACAATGAATTGTATGCCACTCTTGTTTCACTGGAAGATCAAACCGATCCTTTCGATAAAGGCATTCTCGCTTCTCTCCAAGCTCGATTCGATCACCAACACAAAATGAGAGAATTAAATCTTAAAGCTCAACAGGCAAGTTCCTCGCAGACGCACAACTTGAAGCGACCTAGAAACGAATAACTGAACTAGAAGCCACATGCCGACAAGCTGCTGTACTCAATCAAAGACGTGATGATCCAGATGATCAGGATCAACACGAGGGGGAGAACATTGAGGAGGATGAGGCTGTAGTTAGAACCAGTGTTGCCACTGAAGTCTTTGGAGAAACTGATGTCAGAGATGATGCACAATCTCAAGATCCTCCACAAGATGTTGATTTAGTTGAGCACACTGAAGAGATTAATGTTGATGAGATAGAGGTGAGAGCTAGTAATGCTACAGAAGCTGTTAGAGATTCTTATATAAGAGATGATGCTCTGTCCCAAGGCTTATTTCTTGATCCATCTATTATTGGAGAAGATTTCCATGATATTAACTTTCCAGATGTACACTTTGACGATCCTAATGATGAAGATGATTCTCCTAAGCCTTCTGATGATGATGATGATTTTCCTGGTTTTGATAGTTACCCAGATGTTCGACAGCCGATTCCCGCCTTGAACCAAATGAACTTCGATAACCTAATCGATCACCTTGCAAATCCCCATCTCCACCGAATCACCAGGGCTTCTAATGATCAGGTCAATGATGGTTGCTTCAAAAAGAATGTTGAAAAGAGTATTGATCATCTTAAATTACCATCTAGACTCTTCAAATCCACTAAATTCCTTGAAGAAAAAGCCTACAGAATCTTCTCACACAAACAAAAACTGATCAAGATTGACATTGATGAAATAAGGGCAAGGCGTGCTTATGATCGTGATCATCAGTTGAAGGGACAAAGTTATTGCATATGCTTCACGTCAGTTGAAGCCTCATGAAAAGAATTACTCGACCCATGATCTTGAATTGGCTGCAGTAGTGTTTGCTTTGAAGTTGTGGAGACATTACTTATATGGCACCAAATGTACCTTGTTTACGGATCATAAGAGTTTACAATATGTGTTCTCGCAGAAGGAAATGAATGTAAGGCAAAGGAGATGGATGGAACTTCTGAAAGATTATGATTGTGAGATTAAATATCATCCCGGTAAAGCCAATGTGGTGGCGGATGCACTAAGTAGGAAAGTGCAGAATTTTTCTTGTAAATTGATGAGCATGGTTGTTCAAGCAAAGTCGGGGTTACTCGACCGCATCAAAGAAGCCCAAGTTAAGGCTTTAATGAAGGATAATATCGATAATGAAAGCATTGGAAAGAAGAAAAGACTTGTGATGGAGACGAACAGCCGTGGATTTAAGACATATAAGGGTCGAATTTGGGTACCATTACTTTGGTGGGATGTTGATTTTGTCAATTTTTTTTTTTTTTTGGGGGGGGGGGCCTTGCGTGCGTGTGGTTTGGGTACCATTGCTTGGTGGTAATCGAGAGTTGATCTTTGAAGAAGCTCATAGGTCAAGATATTCAGTCCATCCCGGTATTACCAAGATGTATGTAGATTTGAAGCCCATCTATTGGTGGCCGAACATTAAGGGAGAAGTTGCTCATTTTGTTGAAAGATGTTTGACTTGTGCACGTGTAAAAGCTGATCACAAAAAGCCATATGGAATGTTGCATCAATTGGAGATTCCGGAATGGAAATGGGACCATATTACTATGGATTTGTGACCAAACTACCAAGAACACCGAAAGGAAATGACATGGTATGGGTTATTGTGGATAGATTGACAAAGAGTGCTCATTTCTTGGTAACAAGACAAGATGTACCACTAACTAAGATGGCAAAGATGTATGTGGATGAGATCGTAGCAAAGCATGGTGTTCCTTTATCCATTGTTTCAGACCGAGACACGAGATTTGTGTCTAACTTTTGGAAGGGTCTTCAGCGAGAGTTAGGTACTAGAATTAATTTGAGCACTGCCTATCACCCTCAAACTGATGGGCAAAGTGAAAGGACCATACAAACGTTGGAAGACATGTTGAGAGCTTGTGTATTAGAGTATGGTGGAGCATGGGATGAACACTTGAAATTGATCGAATTCACTTATAATAACAGCCACCATGCAAGTATTAGAATGCCACCATTTGAAATGCTTTATGGTAGGAGATGTAGGACTCCGAGTTGTTGGATGGAACCCGGTGAAAAGCAGTTTACGGGTCCTGAAATCATTGAAATCTCAGCTGAAAAAGTTAATGTGGCAAAGGAAGCACTTCGTGTGGCTAGAGAACGACAAAAGACTTATGCCGACAAGAAAAGGAAGCCAATTGAGTTCCAAGTTGGTGATTTGGTAATGCTGAAAGTTTCCCCATGGAAAGGAGTAATTCGTTTTGGAAAGAAGGGAAAGCTAAGCCCACGTTTCATAGGACCTTTCAAAATTCTGAAACGTATCAAGGATGTAGCTTATCAATTGGAACTACCCCCAGAATTGGATGGAATTCACCACACATTTCATGTTTCGTATTTGAGGAAGTGTTTGGCCAATGAGTCGAGTGTTATTCCAATTGAGGATGTGAGCATTAATCCTCAGAAAAGAATAGTGGATGAACCAGTAGCGATACTCGAAAGAAAGCAAAAGAAACTTCGCCGAAAGTTGATTGATCTCGTGTTGATTAAATGGAAGCATAACCACGGTGAAAGTTTAACTTGGGAGACCGAGGCGGTGATGAAAGAGAAATATCCAGATTTGTTTGCTTCTGAGGCGATTCCGAGGACGGAATCCTCTTAAGGGGGAGGTAATTGTAACATCCCAAACGTTTTATGTTTGACTATTTGACTTTCCGTTAGTTAACGTTAAGTCTATTATGTTTATGTGCCCTATATGGGATTATGTGATTAAATGCTTAGGCGTTTAATATGAAATGACAAATATGTTGATTAATGAAAGTAAAGTTAAGTTATAAAGTGCTTGTTAGTATGTTAAGACTCCCGGTAGAAAGTTAAGCTAAGAACGTTAAGTTGAAGAGTTGAGGGGTCTTAAGTGTAAGTTTGAGTTTGGTGGCCAGGGGTTAGGGAGCAATTAGGCAGCCCTAATTGTCACAAAACACCTGCTCTTGTGTGTGTGAAACCTCTCAACCGATCCCCTCAATCCCCAAGACAAGTTTCCCTCAAGATTCAATCGATTCGTGCCGTATTGATCAAGTTTTGATTAGATCTTGGATCCTCTAAGTCATCTACAGGTAATATAGGTAATATTATCTTTGAATTCTGATCTTATGAGTCATAGATGAGTTATAATCTAGTCCATAGGGTTTGGGTTGGGTTATTTGATCAAACGTTTATCGAATTCATGTTATTCGGGTGTTTTAATGATTGATTTATGATGTAAAGGATTAAGGGATTAATAGGATGGTTTAAGTTGATGAAAGTGCAATTAAAAGGATTAATTTTAAGTCCCCAGGTTGGATTTGGGGTATGGGTTCGTATGGAATTCGTTTGATCAAAGAACAAAAATTAGGTTTCTGGTCGACACTCCAGGTGCGACGCACCAGGAGGGTGGTGCGACGCACCACAGCCCAAAATGAAAAAATGGATTTCAGCCAAAAGCCCGATATGCGGCGCACCAAGGAGTAGGTGCGGCGCACCTACTTATGTTCAGAATTTTCTGATCGATTTATGCGACGCACCATGTGGGAGGTGCGACGCACCTCTTGTCCAGTTTTCATAAAACATTTCATTTAGCTTATATTTCGATCTTATACTCGTTCTAGGTTGTCGGGAGCACTTAGCAAGCACTATAAGATACTTTTAACTTGTTGGTAAGCTGTACCGAGGTAAGATAACATCTTTTGTCACCTGTTGGTACAAAAACACGTTTTCATAAGTTAAACCTTCCAATTGAATATGTATGTACATTTTATGTTCATGGGTGACTATGGGAGGTTGCAAAGGGATATATTACTTACCGTTTATGATGATTAACATTCATATGCAGGTTGCAATGGTATGTGGTAAGTATATATGCATGAGATGATGAAATGATTATGTATGTATGAAATGATGAAATGATTATGTATGTATGAAATGATGAAATGATTATGTATGTATGAAATGATGAAATGATATGATATATGCTTGCATGTGTGGCTTGATCACCTAGTCACTAGTCCTTGATTAGGATTGCCATGTTCACGTGCACGTTAAGGGCCCTAAAGTAAAAGATGATATGTGATTAGCTTAGGTGAAAGAGTAGCCTAAACTAATTAAGCGATTAAAGTCTCAAGCATTATGTAAAGTCTTGTGTTAAGCTTAACCCGTGCTAGCTCTTCGGGGCTGGTGCGTACGTGGTCACTTGAGTTGCTCCTTGTGGCATAGTTACGTTTGAGTATTCCGGGTGGAGTAACTAATCACCAATGCGTAAAGGCATAAACGGTTTATTCAGTTGGATTGACTTTGTCATTCCTTAACGACGCCGATGGACCACCTTATGGTTTACCCATCATGTCGGGTGTGAGGACTCCATGTATGGTCTATGACCGCCTACACACAACCCCACATCCCTATGTAAGTGGCATAAGTCACTTAGCCTACGTCTTGGCAAAGAAATAAAGAAAGAAATATGAAGAAAGAAAGTATAGGCACACTTTAGGACATGTTGAACCTAATGTGTATCTTATGATGTTATGTATGTGTGTGATATTAACTTAAAATGCGGATTTTGTTAATATATGAAATTGGCAAACGTTTTCAAGTTATGTTATCTTACTTAGCTAATTTTATTAGCTAACACTTGTTCTTTGAAAATGTCGTGCCTTCAGGATAATCAAGTTTGAGATAGGCAAGGATTAGCTTGGTGAGACTTGGGTAGACGAATAAAGAAGCTTAGCAAAGACATTAAACGCTTAGACTTCCTTTAGCCTTATGTTTGGCTATTTCATTTATGATTAAAGACTTGTAATAATGTGGCATTTATGTTGGTGCCAAAGCTTGGATTTACTTTTATTGTTTTGATGATGCTAGTAGTAACACCAAATTTTAAAGGTACCATCCGTTACGGATGGGGCAGATTTTGAAAGTGATCCTTTCCGCTTATTTTAAACGCCGTTTGGCAAAGTTTTGAAAAAATCCAAGTTTTTAAACGACGGGTGTTACAAGTCAAGAAGCATATTACGCTATAAAGAGATACATGGACAGTCTTATTCTGAGCCAAACACAAAAAGACTTCCAACTCGGGATTGAGAAGAAGAGAAAGAAGGTCAATCTTACTGTGCCCAATCAGAAGATAAACGGTGTAAATCTTGACAACTTCAACACCGGTGCCATATTTGACTTACCAAAAGGGTTTGTGTTTGAAAGTGATCAAGGGCCCAAGATCTTCATTAGACTCGACGAACTCTCCAAATATTCTGATGGTACGTTGTTGCAATGGCAGAATGTGTTTGAAAGTCTTTATGAGTTCGAAGAGTCAGAAAAAGAAAAGAATAGGATAATGAAGGTTATTAAGAAGATCAAAGCAAAGATCAATCACAGGAACAGAACCAGACTTATCATGAAGGCAAGAACACCGAAAGAACGTCCTGGAGTAATTCATGTTCCAGAAGGCACTTGGGTCAGATACTCTCCAAATCATGAATTCGGACCTCACAACATTCCCCCTGTAAACTTTGCCGATAATATTGTTGAGCCACCAAACCGCCCTGCTGATCCAAAGTTCCATATTATTCCCAAACGCTTCTGGAAAGAAAAGTATAATGAATATAAGAAGCGAGCCTTCAAGGATCAATCAGTTCAAAAGCCTCAAACTGAATCATCAACGAAGAAAACGAACAGAAGGCAGAAGAAGAAAAAGAGAAGAACTGGACAATAGTATTCAACAAAACAGCACTAAAGGGGGAGATTGTTAGCTTTATATTTAAGTTAGTGCTTGTTTTGTACTTTTGTAATAGTTAAGGCCTTTCTAATTAAGTGTGGAGGGGTCTTAGTGTAATTAACTTTGTGTATAAATACCCCTCCACCACCAACATTGTAATATTAGCCTTCATAATATATTTTCCATATTTCTCATTCTCTCTCACACACACTTAACATGAATTAATAATCTAGCATTGTTTTCAAAAACGGTATTGGGACCCAAAATCCATGAAAGACGGCATTGAGAATTACTTTTACATTTTCATGCTTGTAATAGACTAATAGTACACAATTATTAAATATTAGAGGAAAACTACAGAAAGGGTTGGAAAATAATACTCCAATATGAAGATCGAAGAAACAAACATGCCGTATATATCAATCTCATCACATGCAACCATGTGACCATAAAAACTGGTTTAATTTAATGGAAATGTAAGTATGTGCGTTTATTATTATGGTCCTGCAATTCTTTGTGTTTTTTTCCATCATCAATAATCAGTCACAAATCTAGCTACCTAGCTATATGTTATTATTATATTATTTTTTATATACATTTTTTTTTTTTGAATGGCACTTTTATTATACTGCATTAGCTAGCAACAAGCTAATTAGAAAAAAATTTGTACTTATTTTGTGTTTTCAGCATCTTGCCGAGTAACAAGTTCTTAATAATTAATATACGTGTTAAAAAAATCGTAATAATCTTCATTGACTCACATCAACCCATTGAGATGCACTATATTGATATTTGATACAAACAAAATTTGGTCTGTCATAGTGTCATATACTGTCATGGACGAAAAATGTTATATTTTGGGTTACGGAACAACATTGAATATGGGCTGGACTGGGCCGTGGCCTTTACTTTAAATGTTGTAAAAAAGCCCAGGACAAATAAAGTTAGGCATGGTTCAAAAACCAACTTTATATTTTTCTTCCATTGAATGGTCCAAATAATGAGCAAATACTCAAAGGAACTCCGAACATAGATTGTTGATGAGACACAAATGGTTTAACAACCTATAAGTATAAGGTGTCTTTACGTTTTTGTTGGGAATCCCATTAACCAAAAAAAAAAGGCTAATAAGGCTATAACCTTAATGAATTAATTTACAAAATCTATCCATTAACTCTAAAAACAGCTACACTACTCTTTTATACATCAATAACCCACATTACTCGTTGCCGTTGACCACCAGTCTCCGTCGCCACCACCCATCGCTGCCACCACCACACCGTTGCCGCTGCCTACCATACTCGCCCGTATGATGCAGACATAAATCTAGTGATAGTAAAAGCATATTGTGGGATGTCATTCATGGGAATGGTGAGGTAAACTTCGATATGCCAAAAACTATAGAATGGGAGGGATTTCGAAGTCCATAAATAAAATTGAAGGTGATTTGAAAAGATTTATTCCAGTTGGAGATTGATAAGGAAAGGCGGGTATCTCAAGCCTTGAAACAGGATGGAATTTGTGATGACGATGAAATTTATGGGAAGATTTTCAATATTTGCAGGCGCAAGTAAGCTCTCCTAATGAACTCTTACGAGAAAATAACTTGGATCATAACCTGGGAAGTTCAGACTAATGGGAACGAGATAGTGTGAGCGAATTCAAGGTGAAACTTGTAAGAAAAAATATAGATTCTAAAGAAATAGATGGTGATTTTAAAAATTTTAAATGGAATAATTGGATTCCCAGAAAAGTTAATATCATGAATTAGGATGACCACATCCGAATTATATAAAAGAGGTGTAAGATGTAACCAAGGGCGGAAGGTATTAAAGACCAATATTTTGGATTAATAATGTAATATGTATAATTTTCTAAGGTATTTGTTCTATTTTTATTTGGTGAATGACTGAATGGTAAGCTGAGAGTATTTTTTAACTTAATTCTCCAAAAATCCTTTTCTCAAGTACGAGTATTTGACTATTTGTTTATTCACCAATGTTTTCCATGAAATCTTACATTTATTCTTTAATTAGTTCATTCAATCATCTCATATTTTAAGTGTTTCTTTTGTATATGTGGGAATTGTTTAGCTTCTTTTTACACAATGGCCTAACTCCGTATTATTAGAGTTATAATTTGCCATTACCAAGTCTGCTCGTTACATTTTTTTTCTTCCTATATAATAAGTGTATAAAAACAGCCAACAGTGTCAATTGAGTCTTATGTTTCTATTTAATCATGTAAAATGAAACATGGACATAAGTCACATAACCGATGTAATACTACTTTCCTTCGAATCTCCATTACCCCATTTTTAGGTTTGTAAATTTCGTAGTAGTAATTTGTTTAGCTTTATATTATTATGAAATTTTTTTATATGCTTCAATTGTTTTTGGCCCTCCTAGCATAAAAAAAAGTCACGTTCCGCCACTGGATGTAACTTGTTTTCTGTTTTGGAAACCATTGTACGGATAGTTAGTACCTTGTTAGTAGTAATCATCATTGCTGTTAAGAAACAAGAAAAAATAAAAACATACTGGATTCTATAATTCACTGCATTGGAGTACAGTTTGGAAGAGAATCAAATGTCTTTGGATGCTGTTATTATGTCATAACACGCTTTTCTCCAATTTACTTAACTGAGATTTCTTTTTTCTTGAACAATGTAGATAATAGATACTTTAAGATTTAAGTCAACCAGAAGATGGTAGAAAGGGTCACTAAGCAAATTTTCTTTTTTAAAGATAAATTTTGTTCACAAACGCACCGACAAATCGTCAAGTGCCCAAACAATTACATACAAACATACAACTCTTATTCTTCAATCTCGTTCTATAACAAATAAACTAAAGGGTGTTTGATAAGAGAGAATCATAGAGAATGAAAATAGTGGGAAAATAAATTAGTATTTGGAAAGAAAATGAATTATGCTGTTTGGTATCAATAAATAATGGATATAAAAAAATAAAGTCGATGGGTATCCAATTGTGGTACCGGGGCTAGCGTTCCCCCCATTACCCTTTTTTTTAAAAAATAAAGAATAAGAAGTTTTAATAATAATACATATACCATCATAAAAACAAAACAATTTTTTTTCCTGATTCTTACTCATTCTCTACAATTTATAGAGAATGGAGAGAATGAAAATGATTCAAACTTCACAATTCCTATTTTCATTCTCTATTAGTCTATTGTAAACAAACAAGGAAGTCTTTCCTATTCTCTTTCATCCTTTTCCATTCTATCCTACCAAACAAGGATTTGTTGTTAAGGAAAATCTTTAAATTAATTATTCGCATTGATTATTCGCATGTTAACACATTGTACCCTAAGTTAATTATCAATATTGCAAATTTCATGTTTATTATGCCTTAAATACAAGGGTAAGAATAAATTTCCAAGAGTTTATGGCGGTGTTTGACTTATATAGTTAAACTCTTTACAAAAAACCATTCATTATGTGTCGGATCTTCATCATAAGATTACATACCAAATTACCAATACTAGATATTACTGCAAAGGAATATGATTAATTCTCTTAAAAATCATCTTAAAACCTCCAAAACTTGACATGTGGATTCCACTAATTCTCTTACCTAATCTTATCTCTTGATCATGCCACATGTCATGATCTTATAATTAGAAGGATTTTTAGGTTGATTAGTTAGGAAGATTAATCATTTCCCTACTACAAAAGTGGAAAGAGAAGAGTATTATTGATAAAGTTTTGTTAGTCTAAAAGGGATACATAAAACGTTAAAGACGTACATTTAGGATAATGAGTGTGTGAATGGGCTAAATACCACATGGAAGGAAACACAAGAAAAAGGACTTGGACTGTCCAAAAAAGATAGATTCACTTAAATTTTACGATAGAGAATAATATGAATATATTGGATGATTTATACGTCACATATTTTTAGCTTATACTCGCACCACCGAAATAGTTTCATGTATAACAAAAAATAGTTTGTTGTATTGCAACCTATCATCTACAATGTACTAACTATAATACCATATAATACCTAACAAATTTATCTAAATTACAAGATAATCAACAGAAAAAATAAAATCTAATATCTAAAAAAGTAGTTACTAACTATAGCTAACGGCCCTAAAAGTTGTTATTAGTGTGAATAAAAAAGTGTATTTTTCATATCAAATGTTCATCTCATTAATTTTATAATAAAGAATATAATTATTTTTACACATTAACGACAACTCATATGTCAATATAAGATGTATATACCTACGCAAGTTGATTGATATACTTAAAACTTTACCAAACTAATTGTTTATAAAATTTGTAACCGATCATATCATTTATATATTTTTGATAAAGTTCAATACTCAATCAATAAATAAATTGATGTCGAAATAGTGAAGTTGTTATAAGTAAAATAAATTAAAATTTATGTAATCTAAAGGTTTTTTTTCCCTTTTTTTCCCCGAACATTCAGTCGGTATACGACATCGAGGAAACCTCACTGTATAATGATCGTGCAACATTTAATGTAATACATACGATGATACGAAGGGGAAGGGCCTTGACTTAGACAGGGGCTAAAGCAAGTCCTTTTTGCGAGTGTAACGTCCCAAAATTTTTAGTCCAATGAGAATTAACCTTTATTATAGTTTTACCATTAAAATAAGTTCCTAGTATTTTATTTTTAATTATGGGATTAATTTAGTTGGAACTTAAGCGGATAGCGGGTATTTACCCTTTTAAATTTTTAAAAGAGGCGTGGCACAAGGATGAGGTGCCAGCCATCTTTCTTTTGATGTCTCATTCTTCCACTCACAAACATCAAGCTTCTACAATCTTCAAAATCCTTCCAAATTACTTCTAAAATAATTTGTATCCTCTATTCCATCTAATTCAAGAAAAATCTTCCAAGTGATAATAATAATAATAATAATCATCAAGTGTTCTAGCTTTATCAATTGGGATTTTGGGGTTTGTGTGTATGATGTGGGCTGATTTTTCAAGAAGAAAAAGAGGAGAAGAAAAGTGTAGTTTCAATCTCAATTTTAGTTAGTTCCTTGAAGGTAAGATTACTTTAACCCAATTTTGATTCTTGCTAAATTATCTTATAAAATTAGGGTTCTTGAATTGGAAAATTGGGGGTTTTCTTTATATTGAGTTAATTGCTTCAATACAAGTTAGGGATTCTTGAAATTTAATAAATTTGGGGGTTTCTAGTTGGGTGCATGAAAGTTTTGATGAGTATTATGTGAGAACAAAAACTGGACAGATTTGGTTACTGACTTTGTCACGAGTAAAACACCCTTATATCAGATTATTCACTTGTTGAGTCCTAAAAAGAAAAGATAGGTTATTGTTTTAAGTAAATTTTGCCACTGGAATGAGTTAAAAATACGAAGTAGAACTCTAGATATGAATTTTTGAATTCAGGGTCGTCATGCTGATCTTTCAGCAAAACTGATTTTTCGTTGGTTATTAAAACGAGTAAAATACATTCTTATGGGATTAATTTAGTTGGAACTTAAGCGGATAGCGGGTATTTACCCTTTTAAATTTTTAAAAGAGGCGTGGCACAAGGATGAGGTGCCAGCCATCTTTCTTTTGATGTCTCATTCTTCCACTCACAAACATCAAGCTTCTACAATCTTCAAAATCCTTCCAAATTACTTCTAAAATAATTTGTATCCTCTATTCCATCTAATTCAAGAAAAATCTTCCAAGTGATAATAATAATAATAATAATCATCAATAATAATAATAATAATAATAATAATAATAATAATAATAATAATAATAATAATAATCTAATTCAAAAAAATCTTCCAAGTGATAATAATAATAATAATAATCATCAAGTGTTCTAGCTTTATCAATTGGGATTTTGGGGTTTGTGTGTATGATGTGGGCTGATTTTCAAGAAGAAAAAGAGGAGAAGAAAAGTGTAGTTTCAATCTCAATTTTAGTTAGTTCCTTGAAGGTAAGATTACTTTAACCCAATTTTGATTCTTGCTAAATTATCTTATAAAATTAGGGTTCTTGAATTGGAAAATTGGGGGTTTTCTTTATATTGAGTTAATTGCTTCAATACAAGTTAGGGATTCTTGAAATTTAATAAATTTGGGTTCTTGAATTGGAAAATTGGGGGTTTTCTTTATATTGAGTTAATTGCTTGAACTCAAGTTATGGTTATTTGAAGTAGGTAAGGTCAAATCTGTTTTGTCAGTAAGAACAGCAACTGTTTGTGTTTTTAAAATGACCAGAAGTCACCTTTGAAGGACAATTCACATATTGGTCACTAAAGATAAAAGGTAGGTATATGTGTCATGTAAATTTGTCCACTGGAATCATGTTAAAAGAGTAAGTAGAACTTGAGTTATGCTTGTTTGAAGTCTGCTAGGTCAAATATGGAAACGATGATTTTGGATACGAAAGTAACTTTTGGCCAATTGAAAATGATATAAGAGATACGTGTTATGTGAACCAACCCAAGATTAATATAAGAGTGTAAATGATGGGTTGGGTGTTGAAATGCTAGTGATTATGGCTTGACGGCCTAGTATGTGATTGATGATCCCATATGCGTTGTGAATTATTGCCAGGTTGAAGCATAACTATTGTGTAATTGCGGTTTTGATGGTTTTGATTTGTGGTCGCGAAGGAGGTGAGTACTCTTGCATACCTTTATGTATACGTTGGGTCAATTACCATGAGACGTGGATATTCCGAGCATGGTAATTGATTTGGCGTTGAGCCCATGTGGGGCATAGTATTGTTGAGGCCTAAGAACCTCCGGGGCCTAAGAACCCCGATAGTTGTTTTGAGAAGAGGCCTAAGAACCTCCGGGGCCTAAGAACCCCGATAGTCTCATTGGTTAGCTTATATGGATCCATATATGTTTGTTTAGCGTGCAAGGTGAGTATTATAGATATGACACGACGGTGTCATAGTCTATATGCAACAGTCCTTGTGCATTGCCCTCCTTCGTATGTATAAACGTATGCAAGATTATTCACTAAGCTTTGGCTTATTCTTTTAGTTGTTTACCTTTTTATAGGTTGTCCCGGATGCGGAAGAAAGTTAAGTAATGTAAAGATTGAAGTTAAAGATGCTTAATGGATATGGGTTGCTTTAGCTGAATGCGGATAATGGTATTGGTAATAGGACCCATAGTGACCCCTTTGAACTATCGGCTCTTTGTACTCTTGTTTTGTCTTTTTGGAAAATTATTATCGAGTTTTTGGGTATTTTAAATGGGTCGTTTAGTAGTTGTAATGTATTGATTTTGTTTAAATGTGTTTTGGAGAAATTCATAATCCGTAACAGGTTTGGATGATGATTTTACGAATGGGTCATGCCGAAATTTCCAATTTTGAATGCCGTCTTTTGTAATGTGTCAACTTGGGTAAAATGACCCGTTTCGTTGTAAATGTTACACTTGATCAAATGAAAGCTTTCGAAATTTTAAATCATGTGTCTTTAACTCATTTTGAAGTTTGGTAAAAGATTGTGCAAGATCGAAGTTTGGGATATGATTTTTAAAAGTTTTAGACCTGCAGGAAAACTGCAGGCTGAGATCAGAGATATCCCACTGCGGCGCAGTGGGAGTGTTTCTACCCCACTGCGGCGCAGTGGGGGCTTATAAAAAAAAAAAAAAAAAAAAAAAAAAAAAAAAAAAAAAAAAAAAAAAAAAAAAAAAAAAAAAAAAAAAAAAAAAAAAAAAAAAAAAAAAAAAAAAAAAAAAAAATCTCTTATTTTCTTAAATTGAGTTTGGGTTCTTTCAGCGAGCCATTTTATATTACTCGTAATAAATTATCATCTCAAGTTTATTTACTTTTTTTGTTGTTATAATCATCGCTTGTTATGACCCTTTTTTTTAAACAGTCGCTAATCGACATCAGGGGACACCTCAACGTATAATGGTGAAGCCCTGGACGTACTCTAGACCACGAGATGTAGACCATAAGCCGTTATAGACTTACAGGTGATTCAAAGAAAAAACCACCAGGATCTAGAGAGTCGAACCCACGACCTGAGGTAAAACCAGGGATGATTTCAGCCGATTAATCTAGCCTTCATTGTCGTTTGTTATGACATAACTTTACATTTAAAATACATTAAAAATGATATGTAGCTTTGGATCTCACGACAATGTCATTATCATTGGCACAGGGTAACACCACCAGGCAAAAGTCAACCCGACCAAGACATTAGCGGCGACGTCGCCGCTAATACTCTGACACTGACAGGGGGCCCGCTAATTTCTCTGCCAGATTTACCATTACAGACATGGGGGCCGCAGTATTAGCGGCGACGTCGCCGCTAATACTCTCTCTGGTGCAGTATTAGCGGCGACGTCGCCGCTAATAATGTCTCTGGTGGGGTTACACTTTTTTGCCTGGTGGTGTTACACTCCTCGTTATCATTACACAACGCGTTTATTGGTATACGCATTTTTCATATCCTGACACGTAACAAAAGCAAAAGAGTACATTGATTAATGTTTTTTATTTCAACTAACTGGTTAATTTTTTCAATCCCTGAGTTAAGAGCTTATTTTGTAATAATTATTACGAGTATTATTATCATATAAGCCTTTCCAAAAAGTAATAGCTCTTGAATTTTGAACTGGCCCAATATGTTATGTTGGGTTGGTCCATTATATGATAACTATTTTATTTAACAGTAAATTATCAAACGATTAGACTCTCTCCAATGGGAGATTTGTAGCAAATTTGTAGCCTATGTGGCAAAAATTTGGCCTATGTGGCATCAAAAATCTCCTTTCTCCTCTCTCCAAAATCCTTCCCCACAAATTCCCCACAAATCTCCTCTCTCCTCTCCCCTCTCTCACATATATTATATATATTATTATTTAATAGTGGGTGTTTGTAGTAAGAATGTGATTTTTGGCATTGGGGTCAAAAAGGTGTTTGTAGTAAGAATTTATGAAAAGCTGATGTGGCATGCTGAGTGGACAAATTTGTAGTAAGAATTGATGGATGCATGGAGGCACGATTAGGATAATTCTGTACATTTGAAAAGACCCTAAATATTCAGATTTATTAAACCATTATAAATTTAAATAGTGAAACTTGACAAAAGTTAGAAAATTTTCTAAGGTATCACTTTCAAGTTCCAACGAAGTATTATTTTAGTTTTTGTGACATCAAATTTCTAGTTAATTCAGTTTACGCGTTTTGTGGGAGTTACTCAAACACCCACCAGAATTAATTATTCCAAAACTAAAAATAACCCATCAATAACGCGTGAAAACACACTTTAATTTTCTTTTCATCAAACCATTAAACACACTCAATACGCATACAACGCTGTTTCTCCTCTGTTTCCATTGAAACTTGTTTCTTTCTTCAGCAAAAAATGGCTATATTAACTACCGCTTTTCTTGTCTTTCTTTTCATTATTGGCCTTATTTCAACTTTTTTTAGAATACCCACAAAGAAAGTTGCAACTTTATCTCAATTATCCAATCAACAAGATGTAGTCAAAAAAAGTGAACAAGAAGAAAGCAAGAACAAGAAGATGGTGATGAACAAGAAACCAAGGATGGAAAGAAAAGATGAACTAAAGAGTGTGTTTGCTACTTTTGACAAGAATAAAGATGGGTTTATTACAAAACAAGAGTTAAGTGATTCACTCAAGAATATTGGGATTTCAACAAGTGAAAAAGATGTGTTGGAAATGGTTCAAAAAGTTGATGTTAATGGTGATGGATTGATAGATTTTGATGAGTTTTGTGAGCTTTTTGAGTCCATGATGAGCCAAGAAGATGATAATAATAATAAGGGGAGTAATATTGGTGATGAAAATCTTGATCAAGTAGATGGTGATTTAAAAGTGGCATTTGATGTATTTGATGGTGATAAAAATGGGCTTATCAGTGTTGAAGAATTGGGCTTAGTTTTGGATTCATTGGGTTTTAAAGAAGGGAAAAAGTTGGAAGATTGTAAGATGATGATAAGCAAAGTTGATATTGATGGTGATGGTATGATCAATTTTCATGAATTCAAGAACATGATGAAGAATGGTGTTAGTCTTATATCGGTTTCTTGATCATTTGCGTTATGTTTATCCATCGATTTAGGAAAAATCTTTGATTTTTTCGCGTTAAGGTCATGCCGCGTTATACTGGTGCAACAAACTATTAAGTTTTAGGCATTCGAAAATAGGGAAATGTATATAGTTGTAGCCTTTAACTTTTGATTTTTCATTCTCATTTGTGTCTTTGGTGATCTAAATGTAATGGTGGTACTAGTGTGTTTATCAACTACGATAGAAAGTAGTTTTTTACTTTTTTTCTTATGTAGTGAAACAAGTTTAATGGATTTCTTTATATTCTATGAATTCATCATTGTGTTGTGGAAACTACTATTTTTTTACTGACAAAAAGATTTGATTAATTTTTAGCGTTGTTTCATAACAAGTCTGAAAAACAACATGTTGTCCCGAGCGAAAGGCTACCTTGTTCTCAAACCTATAGAAGAACTTGGTTCGAACCAAGCTCAAATTATTGTAACTTAAACTTTTTGTTTACGCTGGAATTGTTGATTAGATATGTAAATACCTTTCTTAAGATAAGAGTCATATCAAAGATCATATTTTTTTAGAGGTGGATGTCATTTTACCGTCCAAAACAGGGCAATGCTTGACTTGTAGTGTGTTACTATTATTTGCTGATTTTAATCGGATTTTTAGTTGAGCGAGTTTAGTGATAGAAAACGGTGAACTGGTTAAACCGGTCGGTTCAATCTGGTTGACTAAACACACAAAATAAAATCATCACATGAACAAAAATACTTTCCAACTTGTATATGCATTCATAATATTAAATTAAAAAAGTAAAATAATAACTTAAATTTTAACAATACAAACAATAAAAACGACAGAATTTTAACTCAATATCTAAATTTACACACAATTAGTATTTCATAGATATATACCAGACCAGAAAACTGATTCAACCAGTGAACCGCTATTATGATCGTTGGCCGGTCATGCTAAAAATCTAAAGTACCGGTTACAATTAAACCGATCAACCAACAAGGTAGCGGTTCAACGAGTTGAAGGTTTTTAAAACATTGAATAATATTCACTTTGAATGTGAAAATCAGCGTGGTTTGGATCAGTGGTAAATACCCTGGCCTCTGGAGACAGAGGTCATGGGTTCAATCCTTATCCCATGCAAAGGTTGAAGGACATTTTTTATCATTTAGGTAGAAAATGGAAGCATCCTCTCTACTTAGGTAGAGGTAAGGTCTGCCTACATCTTAACCTCCCCCATACACCATCGAAGATATTGGGCTCAAAACCCGCAGAAGACGGCACTGAAAGTTTCTTTTTTTTTTTTTTTATCGGCTATGAGTGCAAATAAGGATACCAAATTATTTGATTACAAAAGGATACAGTTGGATCTATGTGAAAATCAATACTAATTAATTGGCAAAGGGGGGAGAACATGCCAAGTTGTCCCTCAATGGAGTCAACGCTTACTTGACAAGGTGACATATTTATTATATTAGAGTTAAATGCATTTTTGGTCCCTGTGGTTTATCAAATTTTGCATCGGCAGTCCCTCTCATCTTTTTTTCGCATGGATAGTCCCTGGAGGCATGTTTCACTTGCAACCATGGTCCCTCTTGACGGATCCGTTTGATTTAAGCCGTTAAGCCCATCACGTGAGCAACACGTGATGGGCATTTATGTATTTTACACCTAACCACGTTTAGAGTTAAATGCAAGAATGGTCCCTGTGGTTTTTCATTTTTTGCATCGGCAGTCCCTCCCTAAGATATTTAGCAACCATGATCCCTGGAGTTCTAGTTCAGTTGCAAGCTTAGTCCACTTTAACAGTTCTGTTTATTCCCAACCGTTAAATGGCCCATGATATTATATATATAAAAGGACTACTTCTCGGCTCATGAAAGGACTACTTCTCGAAGTGTACACCGAATTATTAACAATCTTATTTTTTTTTTTTTTTCTTGGTTCTTTTTTTGGTCTAATTTTTTCCCCCTTTTCTACAAAAACTCTTTTAAAAAAGAAAAAAAATTATATTTTTCCCTCGGTAATTAGACATTTAACTAAAAGTCTAAAACATTACACTTTTTTCTTTTTTCCTTGCTTTTTTAAGTCTAATTTTTTTCCTTTTTTTTTTTTTGGTCTAATTTTTTCCCCCTTTTCTACAAAAACTCTTTTAAAAAAGAAAAAAAATTATATTTTTCCCTCGGTAATTAGACATTTAACTAAAAGTCTAAAACATTACACTTTTTTCTTTTTTCCTTGCTTTTTTAAGTCTAATTTTTTTCCTTTTTTTTTTTTTTTTTCTTGGTTCTTTTTTTGGTCTAATTTTTTTCCCCCTTTTCTACAAAAACTCTTTTAAAAAAGAAAAAAAATTATATTTTTCCCTCGGTAATTAGACATTTAACTAAAAGTCTAAAACATTACACTTTTTTCTTTTTTCCTTGCTTTTTTAAGTCTAATTTTTTTCCTTTTTTTGCAAAAAACTGTTTTAAAAGTTTTTTTTTTGTTGGTTCTTTTTTTGGTCTAATTTTTTTCCCCCTTTTCTACAAAAACTCTTTTAAAAAAGAAAAAAAATTATATTTTTCCCTCGGTAATTAGACATCTAACTAAAAGTCTAAAACATTACACTTTTTTCTTTTTTCCTTGCTTTTTTAAGTCTAATTTTTTCCCTCTTTTTTGCAAAAAACTGTTTTAAAAGAGAAAATTAATTAAACAGGTAACTAAAAGTCTAAAACAATTACACGATGAACATACATGTATAACAATATATCGTACTACTTTTGTATCACCGACCTTATACACAACGTACGTTTTACGTACCGTTATGTCTCCCGGAGCAACGTCCGGGTTACAATGCTCGTTATAAATATATATATACTAAAAAGAACGTCGGTGTCTTCTCACAAGTTTACTGTAGCTAATAGTATAACTTTTGAACAAAAACTCTTTTAAAAAAGAAAAAAAATTATATTTTTCCCTCGGTAATTAAACAGGTAACTAAAAGTCTAAAACAATTACACGATGAACATACATGTATAACAATATATCGTACTACTTTTGTATCACCGACCTTATACACAACGTACGTTTTACGTACCGTTATGTCTCCCGGAGCAACGCCGGGTTACAATGCTCGTTATATATATATATACTACTAAAAAGAACGTCGGTGTCTTCTCACAAAGTTACTGTAGCTAATAGTATACTTTTAACAAAAACTTTTTAAAAAATTT
This sequence comes from Erigeron breviscapus, assembly GCA_034093135.1. Classification (NCBI taxonomy): domain Eukaryota; kingdom Viridiplantae; phylum Streptophyta; class Magnoliopsida; order Asterales; family Asteraceae; genus Erigeron; species Erigeron breviscapus. Next base: position 154,079,712 of record CM067170.1, on the reverse strand, counting down.
TTTTTTTTCTTTTTTTGGTCTAATTTTTTTCCCCTTTTCTATAAAAACTCTTTTAAAAAAGAAAAAAAATTATATTTTTCCCTCGGTAATTAGACATCTAACTAAAAGTCTAAAACATTACACTTTTTTCTTTTTTCCTTGCTTTTTTAAGTCTAATTTTTTCCCTCTTTTTTGCAAAAAACTGTTTTAAAAGAGAAAATTAATTAAACAGGTAACTAAAAGTCTAAAACAATTACACGATGAACATACATGTATAACAATATATCGTACTACTTTTGTATCACCGACCTTATACACAACGTACGTTTTACGTACCGTTATGTCTCCCGGAGCAACGCCCGGGTTACAATGCTCGTTATATATATTACATTTAGAGTCGGCTTAGGAACAGTAACCCGGCGCTGACGTCAGCAATTTTGTCTTATTCCTATTTTTTCTTTTTGCGTTTTTTATTTATTTTTTTTTTTTTTTTTTTTTTTTTGGTTTCTTTTTTTTTTTTTTTTTTTTTTTTTTTTTTTTTTTTTTTTTTTTTTTTTTTTTTTTTTTTTTTTTTTTTTTTTTTTTTTTTTTTTTTTTTTTCTTTTTTGTTACTTTATTTTCCTTTTCGTTTTTTTACCTTTTTTTTTTAACTTTAATCATCAAATCTTCTTTTTTTTACTTTCTTTCTCTTATTTTAACGCTTTAAACTTATTTTTATCACTTAACTTTTGGATTTTTTAACTTTAATCATCAAATCTTTCTTTTTTTTACTTTCTTTCTCTTATTTTAACGCTTCAAACTTTTTTTTTTTTTTTTTTTTTTTTTTTTTATTTTTTTTACTTTCTATCTCTTATTTTAAGGCTTCTAACTCTTGGTTTTGACCACCAATTTTTTAAGTTTCTACCCCTTATAGTAAACTTTAAGTGTCCAAACTTTTAGGTAATGTTGTATGTATATATGTTTGCATGACGCAACGTCGATCCCGGGCAACGCCCGGGGTCAAAAAACTTGTTATATATAACAATAAAAAGTAGGGGTGTAAGAAATGAACCGGAAAACCGAAAAACCGGTCCGAACCATGTGAAAAAAAAAAAAAAAAAAAAAAAAAAAAAAAAAAAAAAAAAAAAAAAAAAAAAAAAAAAAAAAAAACCCGAAAAAAAAACAAAAAAACCGATGTGTAACGGTTCGGTTACGGTTTTCAATATTCATTACCCGCGGTTAACCGAACCGAACCGAATTTTGATATATGCCTACATATAATCATATATATGTATATTTACACATATATGTATTACATGAATACATCATTTACATATCTTTTTAGCTAACTTTTTGTATTTGTTGCCTAAAATATTAACAATTTTACTAACTTTCTTTCACAATCAATGATTAGTTTTGGATATTCTAAATTTTTCTTATATATATACTCTTTTTAAGAAAATTTGTTAACTTTGTTTATGTTAGGACCAGTTCACCTGGAACTGTCCAGTCACCAGTTTACACTTGCCAGTCACCAGTTGCATCTGGAGACCAGTGAAACTGGTGACCAAGAAGATTTGTCCAGAATATATTGAAGTCCAGTTGCACCGTACAGTCAACGCAACTGAAGACTTCCTCCAGTTGAGAACTGACCAGTTGAAGAATCATTCCAGTTGAAGTCGAAGACAACAAATGGAAGATAGAGAATGGTAATGGCAGCGAAGCCCAGTTGGCATTCTAGTCAGTTACAAACTGGAGACCATCAGTGGAAAGCCCTTACAAAGCTTTACACTGATTACGAGGAATTGACTTGTATGCTTTATATACCTTTACCCGGATAATAAGCCTTGTCTTATTATTTAAGTAATAAAAGGTACATAAAGGTGGTTGTGTAAAGTTGCTTTATCATGCGACTTTACACTGCTTTTTAAGGAATTAAATGTTATTCCTTAAATGCTCTCAACCACATTTGTACGGCTAAAGTTAACATCCCAATGTTAACTTTACCTATAAATACAAGTCATTGCACAACCAAGAATATCACTTCTTCGAATACACTTCGATAGAATTCACTTTGCAAACCTGCAATATTCTTGGTGAACTTGTGCAATATTCTCTCAATCGCTAAAAGGAACATTTCACAACTTTAAGTGTTTCGATTGTCTTGAGAAATTCCGAGTGTAGATCAATTGTATTTCATAGGTTGTTAGGATATTTACATTCGTGTATTATCTTGGTTCCGCATCAACCTTGTAATTTGTTTAACTTCAATAAATAAATTACACATTGAAAAATACATATTGTCTCATCAAGTTATCTTACAAGTTATTTGTATTATTGCATTGTTCTTTACTTATTGCCATTTAAATAAGTAATCTATCTAGAACTTGGTATATACACACTGCAACTGGTCGTCTCCAGTTCAGTGCATATATTGCAAAGTAACTCCACCATCGACATTGAGGTGTCTTCAGTAGTACCATCTATCGAGTTGGGACTTACAAGGCTAAGGAGATAAGGGCCAGTGGGATTCTTAAACGAGTTGAAAATGTTAAGAAGGTTGTGAAGAAGGTTTTGAATCCACCAAGAAGGATTCCACAACCAAGAAGACCACTGTCTAGAGATGCTGACCTTAGCACATTTGTTGAACCAACTGGCGAGGTTTCAAATGAAGACATCAAGTCCGCTGTACTGGCTGCTGGTGCTGGGGGTATAAGAATTACAAATGAATCTGAAGCTAGAAGCTACTACTCCCAGATCATGTCAACCAGAAGACATAGTGGTACTATTAATGGTGTAAATGTAACAATCAAGCCAGGCACCAAAGTTTTTCAAGTCGAAGTTAGTTATACCAGGGGGCCACTGGTTAAAACTGACTATCCTGGTGCTATGCAATATGGGTTCAGCGAATGGGTGGAGATGGTGAATGTGCTAGATGCGAAGGCACAAAAGAATAGGTTTGAGAAAGCATGGGTAAACTTTCTAAGGGGGAAAGTGAAATTGATGCGTCTGGAAGTGAGACTGGAGATGAAGGGTCTTGAGCTTGTACAGAAGCATCAAGAATCTCCAAGTCTGTTTCAGTACCTTCAGAATCCGAAGATTCTATAAGGATTTCCTCGTCATTAACACTCATGTCCAGATCCATGAATGTAACTGAGGGCTGACCAGTTTCCTGGTCAGTCTCCAGATGACCTTCCCCAGTTTCCTGGATGGGTGCATCTGTTGGTGGATCAGATACCGAAGTATCTTCACCAGGATAGATGTGATTGGGGTTGCTTCAGTTATGGTTGCTCTATCCTCCACCACAACATTAGACGAACTGGAGGGTCCCTCATTATTTTGAGGCCCGCCCAGTTGCCTTTCTGACTCACCTTCAATAGGTGCATCAGTTGAAGCGAATGCCAGTTGCATTCGTTCAAGAATTTCGACCTCTCCAGCTTCAGATACTAGAGAGTCTAAATTCCTTAGCATATCTGGAGCAGTGTACGGTGAATCTGTACTATTATATGCTTCTCTGCCCAGAATATGCTTAAAACAAAGAGAGAGGAACCTTGAAAGGGGATACAAACACCCCTTGTGCCCTTCAGCTTTTGGACCAGGCTTCTATACAAGATATCTGCAAAGTCCACTCTCAATCCGTTCCACAAGCAGTAAGCCATTTCTGCTTGTGAGGAGTTAATCTGGTCAAGTCCACCAGAACTCCCACCCATGCTCTCCACCAGGTGGATGAAAAAATACCTCCATGAAGGGGTAAGGCCCTTCATGGTCATCGCACCTTTCGTTTTCAGCACCCCATTGTCCAAGCACTCCTTGTGTCCCATTTCAAGAAGTACTTGACGAAAATTTATGTTTGGGGGCAAGACGACTGGAGATTCATCCTCTCTCCAGTAATTGAGGCGTAAGGCATCCCTCAATACGTCAGAGGTCAAACTGGATTGTTCCATCCTTTAATGTGAAACTGATGGAGGAACAATCAGAAAAAAGAACGGCAGTGTACCAAAACTCACACAAGTAGTTGTGAAACAACTTGCGTGGGTTTAGAGAGAATGAGGGTCCTATTGGAGAATCCTTCAAAAACTTTTGGATTCTACCAATAAGGGTATCGGACCCTTGAGATCCTTGTAAGCTTGCCATCGGATTGTTTGGATTTAATTTGATGGCCGAAGCATTACTAGGAGCACCAGATGCCGGTTTGACATCTGGTGAAGGAGCATATGGAACAGTCAAGAGATTTACATCTCTTGAACGAGATGATCTAGGAGCCATAGAAAATGAAAATGAAATTTGGGATTTAGGGTTCTTGATTTGTGAAGCAGAGAGAAGAATGAAGCAAATTTTGATGATTGGGAAGTAAATGAAGGAATGTAAGAGAAGGAGTAAATGAGTTCGGAGTAAATAAGGGTATTTATAAAGGGATTCAAGATCACAATGAAACACCAAAATTATATTTTAATAACCAAAATCCTTTTTGTAGATATTTTCACAAAGTTGGTTTGAATTTTGAAATAAAATAACAATTTGCCATGTCAACATTAAATGCTACCATGTCAGCATTAAATGCTACGACGGCTTATCTTACCCACGCGCCCACTCACTTTTGTTTTCCCAATACAAACAGTTGTCAAGTACTAAAATAGCTTTGAACACGTCAGATCACGATATCAAGTGGTTTAAAACACTCGAGTATCATCACGTGTCACACATATTGACCAAGTATTTCTAACGTTATAAAAATTAGACAAGACTGAATCTGGTAACTGGAGGATCAGTCCAGTACCAGTTTCCAACTGAAGAGTTCTCCAGTTGCATTTTCAAACAATAGAAGTTCTCGATCGCGATGAGAAACGCCTAAAAAGAAGCAAGATCCCTATTGTT